>JAAXYX010005903.1:0-10333 GCA_036851915.1 Ptenothrix huangshanensis
CGATCTTCGATGGGAAACTTGATTATTTTTGGTGCATCGTCTATTACGAGAACTTCCAGCTCTCCCTTGGGATCTACACGGGGGAATTTTTCTCCTCTAAAGTCAACATCGTCACTTTAAATCAAATAATTACATAAATAAATTAATCGATGATTATCACATTAGTCAGGCAATAGTTATTTTTTATTTTAATGTAAATCAATCTTACGGATTAGAAGCCGAAGCAAATTGCACCCAAGTTTTGACAAGATCTCTGGAAAATTCGTAATGCTCGTCCCCCTTGGGGATACTAAATATCCCCGTGGTTTCAAACAACATCGCGAGTTCATCCCCATGACACACTCCATGTTTAACTCGATTTTGCCTCAGGATGGTCGATTTGAACCAATTTTTGAGGAAACCCAAAAATACCTCGAACTTAACTGGATACTCGCCCTTGATCATAAGCAAAAGGTCGAAGATCGAGGGTCCAGTTTTATTGTAGTAGTAAAATTGAGTGGGGGCATATTCAGCGTGTTTTAAAACTGCACTGTAGATGCCATAGCTAAACCAGCGATCAGTAACTAGTTCGATTGCGGATTTAAACTGCCCGATCAGATCCAAATTCGCCCTTGCTCCGAAGTAAAACTCTTTGATTTTGGTATTGAACTGTTTTTCTGCCTCCGTGAGGAATAAACCTACGCTTGCCATGTAGTCCCAGTCGGTCTCCAAGCGATTTCGGTAATCGGATTTCGTTAAAAAGTCTGCAAATTACAAGCCAGAAAATATTTTAAAGTGCAATCATTTGTTTTTGTTATTGATGGGATTGTGTAGTTACTGCTGGCAAATATGAGGCCTTCGTCAGCATTGAATCCAGCCAGCCATGGAATTTTGCTAAAGTTTCCATGGAGAACGAGATTCTTTGGGTGATCTGGTAAAAACGTCTGCTCATCCAAAATTGTTTCAACAGTTGGCACAAACAGCATGTCCTTTGACTTTGTAAGTTCCTGTTTACAAAAGAGAAAAATTACCAAGATGTTTTCCTCGTGTTTTTCAAGATCAAGTATTCAACAAACCATAGTTTCTCGATGAACCAGAAGAAAATCTTCGATGGTAACAGCTCTGAGACATTTGACCATCTCGGTAGAGGTTGCAACTGGACAATTTAATTTCCTGGCAAAACTTTCCGCTTGTCCGACCGGATCGTCATAGATTGTCCACATATTCAAAGCTGTTCCACTTTGAGAAATTGCTCTTTGCATAAGACCTACACAATGAAGAATTATGGTACGCACATTTTCAAGTCGGTACATTTTATTAACAATTCAATTCTAATAATCTGCACAGAATTTTCGCTTTTTTGCAGACTACATACCACGTGACATTGGAGACATCATTTGAAAATGAACACTAGCTGATCTACAAAAAGAAAACAAACGGGAAATTTTAGTAACAAACGATTCATACTAAATTCGAACTGTGAAAATCCTGATTCCTACCTTGATTTAATTACATGGCAAAAGCCATTCAGTTCTTTAACATTACCCAGCAGATTCTCCAAAAATAGTGATTTGCTTAGGGTCTCCACCAAAATTGGCGATATTTTCATTGACCCATTTAAGTGCTAGCGATTGGTCCTTCAGTCCCATGTTACCACGAACCACATAATCTCCTGTGTTTAAGAAACCTAGACGGAGAGGGCAAAATGTGAACGTTAAAAATTAATAATACTCCAAACAACAGTTATTCGTAATCATCAATTTCATAATTATTGAGAGCACTTTTACCCAATGCAGCAAGTCTGTAATTGAGTCCAACAACAACGACATCTTGGTCCATAAAATATTTCGGCTTGTACATCCTTGAGCTTCCACTGACAAAATAGCCTCCATGGATGTAGAACATGACTGGGAGTGATTTCTTGCTGTTTACATCGTCCAACTAAGAAATTAAAATCACAAAACACTATTGAATGACTGAATTGATAAAAAAAAGTCTAACTATTGAATGACTGAATTGATAAAAAAAGTCTAACTGTTGTTGAAAAAGAACGTAAGTAAAAAGCATTAAAATCGTGTTTGTATGTATAATATTGAATGTTAAAATTATAAATTATTTCTGCGCTACCTTTGGCACATGGATGTTAAGCGTAAGGCAGTCCTGAAAGCACAATAATTGTAATTGGAAATTAAAGGCATCTGAAATACTTTAGTGTAATAACCTACTTGATGAATTTAATAAGCTAAATGTTTCTTTAGAAGATTGTAACCTCCTTTCCCATCATAACTCCAGTAATGAGATCCAGCTGAGCGCAAATGTTTCCATACTCACTTGCATCACGAACAGCCATCCCATTTAGCATCAATGGGTTGAGGTGACTACGTTATTTATCGCAATACTAATTACTTACTCAATTAAACTTGTACGAAAACCACATTTTAATCGTGAATTCACACTTGATTCGAGTTACTCACGGCAAATCTAAGAGGTCCTTCAGGTGGCTTTGCATAAGGAATGCCCAACCATTCGTAGAATTCCCGTCCATCCCTCGACACGGAAATGATTCCACGTACAATGCCTCCAGTTGTTTCAACAGTCCTGCCTTCTTTCACCGAACCACGATTTCTGGTACTAATGTAATATGCAATAATTAAAACGAGAATCCCTCCCACTATGATCTTTTTCTTTCTTTTTACCACACATTTCACAATTTTGAATAAAATCAATTGACGTACTGTTCTTCTTTCAATAGTTAAAACGCGTTTATTTTTAAAAGGAGTGTTACTATAAAAATAAGTTCGGTGGCAAAAAAACAAAATTTTAAAATATCTAAAAAGTGGAACTAAAATAGGAAATTAGAATTATAGAATTAATTGAAGAAAAAATGCATTGAGTAATGCAATAACTCAATCGTCTGCATTACTGCAACTACAATATAATTATAATAAATTACAGAACTGCAAATTACTCCGGCTCCGTCACTGACAAGTTGAAACAAGATTCCTCTGCCAAACAAAATTGTGACAACCGACAAAAGAACCCTGTAGATCTTATCACAATGAATAACGCATAAGAAAAAAAGAAATTGTAACATAACCAAAGAGGATGGAATAAGTAAAGCCCATATGATAGGAGTATGAATTTTATATACAACAGGTGTATATTAAATAATTCAAGGAAGCAAAAACTAGGCTATGCGTCCGTCATCCATCATTTGTTTAGCGACCTTGGCCACCTAATTGTGATGTACATTGCTTATTTTAGTGCAATTACTGCGTAACGTGTACTAATTCGTATTATTATTACATATGTTAGTTTATTAAAAAAAATACCTGCCCAGCGTGCATATACTAGCTATTGCCTAAGTAAGTAATGTGGGAGATTTGCTTATAAATTCTACACCAAGCATGTACATACTTGTCTCATTTTGCATTTTGAATAGTGATAATAAAATGACAAGCTTTTTGGCTTGACACGTCTTGGCAAAACAGCCTAACTTGGTTTACTTGAGCAATATTTATATGCTAGTCATTCGAAAATAGTATACTCAAATCTGTTCAATTATAATCATGTGCTCTCAAGTAATAATACTGAAGGTATAATTATTGCATATACTAACTCGACGCAGGTTCATTTTTACATGCAACGATAACGATCAACGTCACTCGTTCAGGGCTTAAAATAATTGGTAATTAAAAATTATAGAAAACTATGACACTGTCGTTCGAAGAAGGTGTCAAACTTATAACATGCACTGAGAAATTCGATAACGTTAGCAAAAAAAAATGAGTTTTGCACCTTCAACGACGATGACGATACATTCTTTTGCTTTTGGCACAATGAGAAACTTGCGATTAGATAATCATGTATTTCTTTGTTTTCATTGCATGTCATTCTTCATTCTTATTACTTTCATATTCTAAAATTGTCTCGAATAACTCAATTGAAGGCAAAAGTGATAAGAACTGCAAGGCTATTCAATCTCCGATATAGTTACACGTATAACTTTGGAAAGTCCTCCGCTGAATGACGAGCATTTCCAACGGTGTATGTGTATAATACATAAACTGTTCATCAACTTTGTTTCCTTCATCCTATCATTTTCTCACATTATAATCATGCGTCATTTAATTACATCCTGTGGTGCAAGAGCCAGTGATGCGGGTCAACTACCAGGGAAGTGTAACGATTTCTTGCGAGGGCAAACTAGGGTGGTTAACGATGAAACCCGTAAAGAATTATTTTTAATATATCGTCGGTAAAGTGCAAAATGTCGCCTATCCATGTAAATCCCATTGAAAACAATGGGGGTAAGCGACATTTTGCCCTTTCACCGACGATATGTAGTTCATTAAGTTTACTTTCGCAGAATTTATGCTTTAATTAATTAGGTATAGCAGGAATGAAGAACTGTAACTTGTAAATACTAAACTCCTGATTGTTGCTTGCGCATTAGTAGGTTGCCTTCCTATCAATTACACCAATCATATTTCCGAGAGAGCAACTCAAAAGCATTGAAGATTAATTCGGCAATAACTGTTTATTTCCATGAAGTTATAACCAATTTTGTGTCCACTGTAAAGAAAATTGCAATCTAAAGGGGCCACCTGCACCTGCCACCTGGAATATTCAATGAAGTTCAGTACCCTTGGAATTTGAATGACAATAAAAATCTTTGAAATCTCATGTTACGTATTTTTCATCTGAGGAAAATCTTTATATGTTGGGAATTGTTATAGGAAAACCGCTTGTGCGCTGTTCTTGATTCTTGATTAAATTCATTAAATAAAGGAGTTTATTGTTCGTGCGCGAGCTGGGGGTCGCACCAAGTTTGATTGCAAACGTACAATTTTCGTTTGCGAAAATTCAATAATTCAATCTCTCATACTATTCTTGTGAACATTAACTAGGTTTGGAATTATAATTTTTTAAATTATTTCCATGTTATTTGAAAATATTCACCATTAGTGTTCCATTTTGTAAGATCACTGTAGGCTGTACTTGTGCTCAGTCACAATAAATTTATAGACTGAAGTCAAGGTAGATGGGCTAATATTAATCCATCAAAGGACTAAAGTGAATTCATACTAATTCATGCAATAATTATTCCAAATCAAATCAGATGGGAATTTCTTAAGAACTGATTAGAGGTCAATTTAAGATTTACTATATAATTATGTGAACGTTGAAGTAGAAGACTTTGAAGTGAAGCATCTTTCGTAATTATTTCACTTACTGACAATGTAATTATTTTCCTGAAGCGTATACAGCCTTAATTGTCCTATTTACATCAATTCCACTTGCATGTCCAGCACATGCTGATCTTTCAGTAGTGTGCTTAATTTGCTGTAGTTTATTATTTTCTTTCTACCCTAGCACAACCGGAATCAGCTATTTACTTGTGCTGAAACTGATGATAAATAAAGATCATATACATTCCTAAAGACTTCGAAAAAGCTCAACTGAAAACTGTGGTTGTCTGCCTATTGCTTCCTTTGTTGTTGTTTAGAACAGCATACAAACTGTCTTCGTAAAAGTTGCAACGTAAATCTACAAGAGAGTTTTGAGATAATTACATAAGGTTGAAGCATTACTAATCTTCGTGATGACATATAATTAGCCCTTACCCATATTTTTACGACGTATTGTATGTTTGAGAAATCTATGCCTTCAGATAAAGGAACTAATTATTTAAGGCCGCGCCTTTTCTACCATTATAATGCTAATGATAAGTAATCATTAGTCTGTAGCAGGTAGTTTCTTATTTTAATTTTAAAAATGTGACTGCTTTTAAATCAACGTTGACTATCGGCCTTCTGTTGTCTTAATTATATGCAATAAGGTCATTTCATGTCATTGTATGTATTTGTATTTATTTATAAACTGTGCGTGTCAATGTTTCAAAATCTTCAAAAATTCAAAGTACCTAAAATGAGTGCGGATCAGAGACTCGGAGAATTCCCTACTTAATTTATGTGATTTTGTCAATTATTTAGTACATTTTATTAACGGAATCGTGAAATTTTTTATTTTGTTTTGAAATATAAAAACGTGTAAGTAAACAAACTCAACTTTAAGTTTTTACTGTCATCGACGTGTAATTATGTCTCTTCACGATCTGAGTTCTTTAAAAGGTACAACTGGATCCCTGTCAATCCGTTATCATTTTCAGTTACGATATAATTTGATTTAAAACCACTTGAAACAAAAGTAGAGGAAAAATCGCAAACAAATCAAAACATATATCGTGGGAAGCGTTGATAATGGTCCCAGCACCTTGAGTTGAAAATGAAAACTCTTCAATTAGTAGTATTTACAGTGTATAGAAATTCTTGTATCAAATATTAAGCAATAAATCTAAAGAGATTTTGAATGGCCAAAATCCACAACAGAAAATGTTTATTGAGAGTCAAAATGAAAACACAACACCCCGTTTACATAATTTCGCAGCTGGAGGCATTACTCACAAGGGTTTTTATTTCGTAACGAACGGTCCAGCAAAATTTTGTGGATGGTAAAGGGGAAGGGAAGGAGCATGCTTCAGAGTCCATTTCACCATCTTCATCGTTATCCTCAAGATCAGGATCGTCATTATCGTCTTCGTCATTAGGTCTGAGTTCTCCAAACCGTTCTAGTAGATCTTTGTCTAGAGCTGCGAAGGGAAGATCTTCCACGGCCACCTTGCTCTCGAATTCTCTCACCGATGGAACTGTAGTCGTTAATTCGTATTTGGGCACCTGAAAAGTGTGTAAATAGAAAACATTCAGTGGTTTAGACTTATCACAATTAAAGCTTTGCTTAAGTATTAGTATTACTTTAGTACTTAAGTAGGAGATAATTACAAAGCAAGCTCGAAGTATACAGTTCAAAACTTTCTGGAATAATGACACTCACGTGATTCTCACTTTTCTGAACTGTGATACTGACAGCGTACTTGGCAGCTTCTAATTTGTTCGCGATTACAATTAGTCCGAGGTAGTAAACAGAGCCGCTGTGGAGCACTTGAGTGGCAAACACTTGCCCATTAAATTTCAGCAGTGTGCTCGGCCACTCTCGGACACTGTTCGTGGCAACATCGTCTGTTAAATGCGATCCAACATGATGATCACGAAATATGGAAAGGTAAAATTGAAAAATATGTGAGTTGTATTGAACGTGGTTTTTGATAGTGGTAATTACATATTACCTTTTTCCCAGAACGCATCGATGCAATTAAGATGAAACACATTCCTCTTCCAATCATTTGTTAACGGACTGTCGAAAGGCAGACAGTGGATTGTACTCAGGTGATTCACGTATTCCGACATGTAGAGAACGCTGTCGTTACATTTCACAAAGTGACCAAGATGACATTTCATGGGTCTGAAATAAAAAACGGACGACCATTGGAGTTTTACATTTCTGACTCATTCTCAATTTAATTCGTGACTAATGATTCTTAACCTAATTAACCTCACCTGTACTTACAAGTCCCGCGATGAGTGGAATACTCACTAGCAGTGAGCCGTTGTTGACAACCTTCTTTCTTATGATCGCAGTAGAATGTCGATGTTTCCACGATTGTTTCCAAGGAGAAGCTCCTAGTCCTTGTAAAATGCTGCAAACAGATAGGGCATTTTTCCTCTTTGACCATGCATTCGTAGCAAACCACGTGACCAGTTTCACAAGTGTAGATCGGAGGCAACGGGATTTTCAAACAACTCGGGCATTTCAGCAGCTTCTCTAGTTCTTTATTTTCGGGGCCGTTTGCCAAGCCGTTTACAGTTGTGGCCAAAGTCTCGTTGCAAGTACTAATTTAAAGTTGAAAAGTTTTTAAACAAGAATTTTCAATGGTACAACATTCAGAGTATAATTCAAACCTTGAAAATTTAACCGACTAATTATAATGAAATAATGTAGTTTTACCTCAATAGATTGCCCAATCTATTACGTTTTTTCGTTTCCATAGTTGAATGAAGGTAAATTACAAGAAAAAACAGTTTACTTGATGTTAATTTAATAAAATTGTAATCAACTTCGGCTTAATTGATGTCTGTTTTATATTTTTTTTCTTTGGCCGTTCATTATATTTTCTGTATTTCTTATTGAACAAGATTTCGTGATAACGAAATGGCTGCAACGGAGATAATAGCAAGCGAGAAAATTAAAATTAAATTGTTTTCTTCAGGAAACAAAAATTTAACGCAGTGAGGTATTTATAGATTTAGTTATTTATGCGAGTAATTTTAATACTCAGCTCAGCTTACGGCGCATAAACTTAATTAGCTTTTTTTCAGTATTTTAAACAAAAGTAGGTCGGCAAAAGGCTGCAGTGCACAGCGTGCACTTACGTGTGTACCTACTTTTCAACTACTAACTAAACTAATTATATTTCTTTGAGTTTCCTACTTATTATTAGTTCAAAATACCAAAGGGGATATCTGATCTAAAAACCATAAATTACGGATACGGATCACTGAAATCACCATACATTTAAAAGTTCCCTCCTGCTGAAAAAATAATCTCAAATAATAAAAATAAAGGTGGTTGGCACTGATTAGAAATAAAGTCGTAGTTGCATACAGCAATAACTACCAAAAGCTGACGTACAAGAATTAAAATCTGCGATGATTAATTATAAAAGCCAAGCGTGATACCAGTGCAAAATGAAGTTGTTTGTATTAGGGTTGTACCCGATGGTTTTGCACCTTTCCACATTTACATTTTCACTCGTATTTGCCATGGAGATATTCAAAATGACTTACTTTGAAAAGGTGGGAACAAGTACATCCGTTGAAATTAAAAATAATTTTCTTTCACTTCGATTCAAAAACCAAATTCAGCACTACAAAGATTAGATTAATTTTTTTTTTTTTGACTTTTTCTTCAAATTGGTGCAGGTTTAAATTGAATGAGATTTGTTTTTTCACACCAGTGAAAATATTGTCACCGTCTCAAATCTCCATGGTAAATTGATTTGCGAAGGTGAGTGTGGAAAGGTGAAACGACATCGGGTACAACCCTATTGTTTTTACTAGAATTAAAACTACTGAAAAATGCGTTTTATTTTGCTTTTAGGAAAGACTGCGCATATGGCTTGCTAAACACCTCCTACAACAACTACGATATAAATATACCTTTTTCTATCTAATGCAAAATAAAAGACTTGTGATAAAACACCACTTCATTTATTTTTTGTCTGCCAATTATTCTTACCGTCATATTCTACAATTTTCTCTGTAGGTATTTTAAGATTGACGTCGAAAGAAGGCAGAACTGATGAGAATGCGAACATTTATTATCTAATTCTGATATGATGAGTTATTCAGATGATAGCAGTAGTTCGTCTCTCTTTTCTGATATTATTTAATAGAATAAAATTGAAAAAGCTGAAGGACAGACAAACGTATTACTTTCTTGTGCAGTAATTTAAAATCAATAAATGAAATGCTTGAAACATGTGCAGTCTAGAACTACATTAAAAAATTATTTGTATTTTTCCATAAAAGTTAAATTACCTTTACAGTTGCCTAGGCCTGGACTTTTCACAGTGGCCTGATACAACTATATTATTTATGCAGTTCCTGCTATGCCATCACAATTATAAATAGTTTGTTTTCAAAATTAGTTTATTAATTCGTTTTGACTATGAAGATGAGAAAGTAAAGCTGCTATTTTTCATTGCAGTGCAAAAGTCTATGACTAATACTAATAATTAAATAATGGCACTGTCAGTGCATGTTGTTAAGTAATTATGGAGTGTAATGTTAGTTTTGCTTGAGTACTTTGAAAATAATCGCATCCATTGCCAGGCAGCGCCGGACGATGCAGCCCGGAGCCCAAGTATTTCCACCGCTGGCGTTTTGCACCATTCTAATTTTCTCATTCATTCCAGGAGGTTCGTGAGTTGATGCATTTTTATTTGAAATCATTCCAGCAAATAAAAACATAGAATTTACTTTGAACTTTTTCATGTACAAGTAATGGATGTGATGAAACAGACGGACTGAAATGCTTCGCGTGCGATACCGTAACGGATTCTAGTTGTGCGAAATTGATTCAACGACAGTGCCCAATGACGCGAACACATTGTATGAAAATCACGGGGACTTTGGAAGGCGGAAGTTTTTTGGGGAAACAGTGCGGTAATACTAAAAAATTGGATTTCAAGTGCTATGGAGGACCACAGGTTCGCTTACCACTGGATGAAGATATCAAAGCAGTCACGGCCTACAATTTCACGTCAATATTTAATAACCCAAAAGTTTTAATCGAATCCTATTGCGCATGTCCGACGGACTTGTGCAATCATGCACCTGGCACTGTAGCTTCAACAAATAGTTATATCACATTTTTCATTGCCATATTTGGTAGC
>JAAXYX010005904.1:0-10332 GCA_036851915.1 Ptenothrix huangshanensis
GAATCATTGACAAACAATTTGGACTTTTATTACTTCCGTGTTTATCATGAAAACATCATTGGTGGATTAAGTCTACGGTAGGCGTCGAATCATTGACACTGAAGTAGTGCAAAATTAAGCAACGAACAAAAGGTCTTGTTAATCTTTAGATTCAATGGCACGCGTAAACTCCACTTAGGAGAAAATGACGCTTTTTGGGTACCTATCCTGGAACATAGGTAACAATGGTAAAATGGTTTAATATACATTTTTATGAAAATGGATAAAATGATGATAAAAAAACACTCTTCCGGATAGGTATTTACAACGGGTGAACGTTCGTGGAATTAGACCATTATGGCAACCGAACAAAACGATGACGGAAATGATGCAAAAGATACCATTAAATAATACAGCTTGAAAATCTATATCTTTGCTGAATCGGGATGCATTTAAGTTTGTACAAGGTTTTATTGGATAAAATATCTAGAACGCGAAAATCGTACCGAGCATTCTTCGTTTCGTTTCGTCTATTTTAAATCTTTTTAGAAAAAAAAGATGCTTTTTTTTTTATTTTCTTTAGTAAAGTTTACTTTACGTATTTATTTTCGTAGGTGTTAATGGTACACCATTGAAGTGACTTTACAATTCAAAGTTTTTATTTAGACAGTAAATTGTCTAACAATCCTTACTTGATGTATAATTACACCTAATGGCCAAAAGTCTTTATGACTTTTGGCCATTAGGGAATTTAAAATTTTGAAAACTTTTGACCGTGTTAAAAAATTTTGAAATTTCATATTTTGACTTTCTTTTGGGTTTCTAGGCAACAAATTTTGTTGACAACAACAACAACTAGGAATTTCAAAATTTCAAAATTTTCAAAATTTCGAAAATTGTAAAGTTTAGAAAATTTTGAAATTTTGAGATTCATAGTTTTGAAAGTTATGAAGAGCAGATATTTAATACCTACCTTTTTTGCATTTTAAAATCGGTCAATAACATGCAAAGTTACGTAGGCTTCGGAACAGAGCTATATGAAAATTCGCACCAGTATGAATCCGAATTTCGCCATTTATGGCCTTGGCGTGGGTCAAACGAAGAAAACGAAAGTGTAAGAAAAGTCTTAAAATGTGTTAGAAGAAATCCGAGCAAAAATGTAAAGTTTTATTTGCCCCCGAAAATCGGTTTTTTTGTAACCGCTATTTGCACCTTGGCGGACCACATTTTCAAATTTTGCCGAATGCTAAAAACTTGTAAATTTAATTCTCTACAAACTACGGTAGCACACATATTTTATTTCGCAAAAATAAAAAAGGATATTTTGAGCAAAGTTGTCAACTCTCCCATATAACCCCATATAAAAAATTTCGGTTTTTTATTTCCTGGAGCCACAATAATTTTTTTTTCAACCTGAAAATTCGTGGGATTATGTATTTGGGTATTCTGCACAATAAAAAAATACATAAGACAGCTTAGATTGATTTAAAAATTTTCGATTCCAAACTCTACTTAGAGTAGGTCCAAATCCCACTGTGCACCGGTTGGAGAAATGGCAAATTTTTATAACTGGGTAATTATAGGTAATAGTGTTGGTTTTCTCTTTGAGTTTTTGCTAATTTTAAGCTATGCAATTTGGAAGAAGCGTCTAATGTTGCAGTGCTTCCTTTTTCGGTCCATTTTTATATTTGTATGTTACAAAGACATGCTATTTTAAATTCATTACTCCAACTCCATGGAATTAAAGAAATTATACGTTTTAAGCCGTCAATTAGATTCTGATTCTGAACTTTATAATAAAGACAGACCGAGTTTAATTTACTATGATTCACAATCAATATATTTTTAGAGTGGTATTTTTTTCTGTTACCTTCAACAATATAATAAAGACAGACCGAGTTCAATTTACTATGATTCACAATCAATATATTTTTAGAGTGGTATTTTTTTCCTTACCTTCCTTACTTTCCTGGTTACCTTCAACAACAAACTCCTTTGATGGTATACTCGAGGTTCAGTAACACATCAATCCCTTTGTGATTAGGTTATTTGTTTCACCATGGCTTAAAGTAACAATGGTAATATATGCACACAACTTACGAGCAACACTTGTCAACCTATATTCTCGGATTCGAAGGATATAATTTTCTTAATAATTTCATATTGCCAAAAACAATGAATTGCTAAGCAACATGCTGTGCACTCGCGACTTCGTAAATCTAGTTAAATAATTCAGTCGGAAAAAAGTTTTTAAAAAGTTAGTGACCAGTTCTAACAAAGGCAACGTTATATCAAATTGCTGTTGCTTCCGTTGAATACCTACGTATTGTCTGACAATTACGGATTCCGACTCTAAAAACATTTTTTGCCACGTTGGTGTAACATTTGATTCTAAAGGTCAGTGTGACACCGAAAAATGCTTTTAAGCCCGAATTTATGTGTTCCACTAACATAGAAAGCCAGGTATCTCAGGGTCCTTAACATTAAAGAATGCAACCGAAGTGGTTAGTCCATTGTCAAGGAGCCAAGTTTTAAGTTACCTTTTTTGTGAGGGTTTATTTTAACTAAATTTTCACCTTTGGGCTATTACCTACCATAATAATCATACATGTTTGATTTCATGCTGGTTTTCCAATTTACAGCTACAGTGAAATGTGAAGCCTTGGTAAAGAGAGTTTTGCTGTCATAATTTATGGCGCATTTCTAGCTATAATTGTTTTGAAACGACGCGATCTATACCAATTTTAAACTTTATATAGGTGTCTCACTTGACATTAACAAATCAGGGTGTGATTCAGTTAACCTTCTAGGATTTTGAATTTTTGAACATTTATTTCAATTGTTCAGTTGTCGCGAAGGATAAAAAAATGCCATACGGAAAAATCATCTAAAATATGGAGATAAAAATTTTTCGCCTAAATGGCACGCTTCAGAGACGTGCAATTTTTAATTTATTACTCGATTTAATTACCTCCAAATCATACTCTGACTCCGCCGCGCCCGCATTAAATGATGTGTACACTATACAAATTCTAAAACAGGACAAATACATTCAGCACGTGAAATTGAAACTATTTTGCACAACCTTGAACGCAGTTGGGGTTCATTTAAAGTTGGTTTTGGACTCCGAGAACTACGAGACGACACATGACATATTTTTTTTTAAATCAGCATGTTGCATTTCAACGACAAAGAAACTAAAACTTATACGATCGAAATGCAAACAAAAGCTTTCCACCATTTCTCAGGACAAAATTGATAAAATTCGGTGTCGATCTTCTTTCAAGAAAGTGAAATGGTCCCACCTTGATCCCACTGTTTCGTAGAGACTTCGCCTGTTTTTCGACTACCCGTATTTTATCGTATTGCTCTCCGTTTGCAGTTAATCCCTTCCGCTTAATTTGATGAAGTAGTTGTTGTTTAATATTATTCAGTCTTTGAGGAAATTGAAACGCATGTCCAAACAAAACCACATTTATAGTGACCGCAATCATTACAAAGAAAGTGCAATATCCCCCAATTAATGGAACTGTAGTTACAAATAAGATTGCAAAAACCAATGCGATCATGGAGAGCCCGATCATTGCAGATCTCGCCGTATAAATAATGACGGCGTAGACGTTGTTGAACAAAAAAATGCACAACTCGATTTCTTTACACGTATTTATTAATGCAATAATTATACGGTGCTTTCTTCCACTTGAAGTTTTATTGCTTAACCTGAAAGTAGGGTTTTAAAAATTGCGTAAAGCCATAGATTTTCTTTAAAGTCATAGAAATACTACAGTTGATATTTACTCACTAGTCAGATACACTCACCTTAGTTCTTCGGTGATCATCCGAGTAGTGTGATCTATTTTGAGGAAAAACAGTACAAGATTTACTACAACAAAATAACCATTGCACGCGCTATATGCCACGTTGAAAGTTTCTACTACAAGCAATAGGTAAAACGAAAAACAGTTTTGATACGATTTATCCAAAGACGAAAACAGAAGTAATGTCATATTTGGGTAAAATACAAATGTAATAGGTGTTAGTATTACAAAGATTACGAGCATAAAGAAAAGCCACATTGCAAGAAGTTCCAGCAAAGAGAACTGGGTAACAAAACTTAAACTTCGATAAACTTCTTTGGTCTTGTTGATACGAAATAGTTTTTCAAAATGCTGGTTGAATACCATAATGACTTCTTGTTCGGAAAAGCCGAATAGTAAAACATTCCAAAATAGACAAGAATTAGTAACAACACAAATCGTAAAGTGAATGGGAAAATGATGGGGAATAAATGACGTACGATTGAAAAGAATCGACTGAAGTAATCGAAAATCTTCGTAGAAACAAACGAAGGAACTTATTCCAACAAAGACTAACCAAACGAGTCTTCTATGTTTTGAGTTTTGGGCACGTAATTTCCCAGAATTTAGATCTACATGGATGAGTAGAAAGCTAAATTTTGAAGTCGNACTTATCCCAACAAAGAAGAACCAAATAAGTCTTCTATGTTTTGAGCTTTGCGCGCGTAATCTCCCAGAATTTAGATCTACTTGGATGAGTAGAAAGTTTAATTTTGAAATCGTATCTAAGGCGCGATAAATTAAACGAGCTTCATATTTTGTCAGCATATTTTGTGATGTGACTATTTTTTTAAAATATTCCAAACAAATTATTCCAAAAATACTATCAAGATGAAACTTTTCTACTTGTAGTCTACTCAAGAACTACTCTTTTTGAGTCTCGGTTTATGGCCTATGGAGTAATAAAGTTGGTGTAGAATGAATTGGGGTATGATAGTATAGGTACCTGTATTTACATAAATAAAGGTGAAATAGCTGCTAACCATTAGTCGGTGCTTGGAGACAATATACTCTTTGTAAGATTCTTCAGTCATTTAATGAGCTCGTAATTCGTCAAACCAAATAGATTTTCTGCCCATTAGTTTAACCACCACTTTAAGAAATTGCAAATAGTTACAGGGATCATTTCCTTAATTCTCCTGAGTTTGAGAAATTCAAATTGGAAAAACAGTTTAATATACGGTGGAGCTATGATTTGGTTTTTTTCTAATGCATAAACTTGTTTCAATGTTTCAGAGAGAGGAAATTACAGATTGATTATTCGAGAGCCACAGAATTAGAAATTACAATTTCTTACGAGTGACGTGTCAGAATCATTGAAAAACATTTTGAACTTATATCAACCTATATTTATATTGTGCTCTGAATATGATAATAATCTTGTTTATTATGAAAATATCATGGGTGGATAAAGTCTACGGTAGCCGTCGAATCATGGACACTGGAGTAGTGCAAAATTAAGCAAGGAACAAAAGGTCTATTGTAAATCTTGTTAGAAAGTAATAGATGCATTTTTTAATTTTATTTAGTAAAGTTTACTGAATGTATTTATTTTCGTAGGTGTTAATGGTACACCATTGAAGTGACTTACAATTCAAAGATTTTAAGTGGACTGTAAAATGTCTAAGAATCCCTACTTGATGTATAATTTTGTACGCAAAATGCAAACTTTCTTCAGCTAGAAATAGGTGTCTAACTGTCTAACTAGCACTTTTGTGTAGGTATGACTGCATTTAACTCGTTTTAATTAACAGCATAGAAACATCGTATTATTAATTGCGTATTTAAACACTCTTAATGTTTAATCCCCAATATAGGAAATACCATACGATCGGAGTGCAAATAAAAGTCTTCCACCGTTTCTTAGGACAAAATTCACGAAATTCGGTGTAGACCTTCTTTCAAGAAAGTGAAACGGTCCGACCTTGATCCCACTGATTCTTAGGGACTTGGTTCTTTTTTCGGCTAAATTAATTTCCTCGTTTTGCTCTCCACTTGCAGTTAACCTCTTATGCCTTAATTCATTCAGTAGTTTCTGTTTAATATTATGCAGTCTTTGAGGAAATTGAAACGCATGTCCAAACATCACCACGTATTCCGTTACTGCGGTAAACACAAAGAAACTGCAAAAAACTGCAACCACTGGAATTTTAGTTAGAAATAAGATTGCGAAAACCAAAGGGATCATAGCAATTCCGATGAGTGCAGATCTCGCAGTATAAATAATTATAGCATAGACGTTGTTAAACATACGAAGGCTCAAATCTACTTCTGTACACAAATGTATTATTGCATTAAGAGCTTGGTGTTTTCTACATCTTGAAACTTCATTTAACCTGAAATTACGAGGTAATATGTTAATAGTAATTTGTGTAATAATAAAATGTTTTCCAAATAATAATTTTGCTCTCTATGAATATTCAAGTTGAAGTGGAAATATAAAATCAATTCGGTTAAACTTCACATTCACACACAATGACCTCATGCTGATAAAGAATTTAAAAGCCCAAATGCACTTACCTGAGTTCATTCATCATCATATGAGTAGAATAATCAATTTTGATGAAAAATAGTACACAATTTAATAGAACAAAATAAGCATGGAACGCAAAAAAGGCCACGTTAAATGTTTCTACCACGAGTAACGCGTAAAATGAAAAACAATTTTGATAAGATTTATCCAAAGATGAAAAGAGAAGCAGAGCCATGTTAGGGAAAAGCACAAATGTAATAGGTGTTAGAATCACAACACATGGCATTGTAATGGAAAACCAAATTGCCAGAAGTTCTTGTAATGAGAACTGGTTGAACGAACTTAAGTTTCTACTAACTTCTTGTGTCTGATTTATACGAGAAAGTTTTTCGAAATGCTGGTTGAATATCATAATAACTTCTTGTTTAAAAAAAGGGTATAGAAAAAGGATCCAAAACATTGCTAAATTATTACAAAGACAAATTGTGAAGTGAATGGGAAAATGATGAGGAATAAATATCGTAGGATAAAAAATTGATTGCAGCAATCGAATATTTTCGTATGTACAAACAAAGGAATGTATTCCAAAAAAGACAAACCAAACAAGTTTTCTACATTTTGAGCATTGTTCGTGTAATGTTCCTGAATCTAGATCTGCTTGAACGAGTAGGAAGTTTAGTTTCGAAAAAATGTCTATAACACGAAAAGTATAACGAGATTCATATTTTGTCAGCATTTTGGATCCACGTTGCTTCTACAAATAGCGTCGAAAGCAAACTATCGTTAAAAATTGTGGAAATGATGGATCTTCAAATGGTGCTATGTATCTCTGAAATAACTCTTGTTGTAAAAAAGTTTGTGATAGGTTAATAAAATTGTGTTAAGTTGAAATTGTGTATATAGTAAGCATATAAATATAGTATATAATTATGTAGGACCAAGTACCAAGCAATAGCACTACAATAAACGCTATATGTGAATAAGTACAGAGAGCCCTCATTTTTGTTTACTATGATTTGACTGTCTTTCGGTGAATTTCGCTGACATTTCTTGAATCCTGCCATTAGTTTAAACATTGCGTAGAATTAGTTCCTTGAGTTTCTTGCTTCCAGTTCTCTTTGTGTTCCACTAATCATACGGCGTTAAAGTAATCTTGTGTATAGCACTCGCTATTCTTCGAATTGGTTGTTGTTACATATCCAATCGTTTAACACCGCTTTGAAAAATAAAAAATAGCTGAAAATAATTCATTCCTTGATTTCCCTTTGAGAAAAAAAGCAACCTCATGTCTATAACGTAATTGGTACCATTGTCGTCACACTTGTCAAAGTTTCCACAGTTTAAGAAATTGTAAGCAGGAAGAGCCGTCTAATTTATAGTGGTACTGTGTATAGTTTTTTTCAGCAAATATTTCAGCATTTGAGAAATAAGCAATTTTTAAGCGATTACAAACTCAAACGCTACAGAATTTAAGACACATGAAGTTCCAATCAGTGCTATAAAAACCCATTGATTTCAATGTACCACATTTCACAATAAACATTTACAGGTGAAATTTTATTCTCAGGTTCTGGTCTCTTTTATAATACAAACCTTTGACGGTATTCAGTATTCAAATTGTTCCTGATTAGGTTATTTGTTCATTCACAGCTTAGACTTAGAACAACGATGGTTACATAACATACTCCAAGCAAATGTCATTAAGAATTAGCCAGAAGAAAATTGACTGTTTCTACACAAATTCCCTCAACCATCGACAATACCATTTCCCTATCCACATGATAACAGGATCTGAAATTTGCTTTCAAAGCTGTTAGCGACTCTACAGTTTTCATCTCCCAAGTGGAGGTAACGCCCCTCCTTGCAGATGTGCTTTTCATCCTCCATGCATTTAAAACTTCCGTCGATCGTCCATGGAATTCGGCCATCAAGCTGAACAATATGGTGACGAAAATAAAGCAGAATATGCCGATAAATCCTAAAGTGAGAGCCACCATTCCGTGGAGGCGAACTGCGCCGTAGGTACTCATCACAACGATTCCGATAAGAAATACTTTGGTTGCTGGGAGTAAGAAGGAGCAGTAGATGATATTGAATTCTCCCAGGATAACTTTCATGGCCTTGTACATGTGGAATTTGTCGCGTGACCTTCGAAGAAGTTCGGAGCTCAGCTTGCAGTTTTTTTCACTGAATAAAATTAAGTATAATTTCAAAAGTCAAAATAGATGCCAAACTTCATTTATGATTAGTTTTTTAGTTTTTTAGTTATTAAATGAAGGACTCAAATCTCACCTGAGCTCATCAATGATGATAAGTGCTGGGAGGATGAACGTCAACTCTACAAAGATGAGAAAGAGGCTGGGACTGTGGCATATAACCTCGATATATCCAATAATGAACATGAATGGTAGTTTGTGAATGATGTCAAGTGATTCTGGATCCTCCAATAACGATGATATGTGCTCTGGAGAGCTAGGTTTGAAGTAGCACATAATGATCATGAGACAGGTAACACAATTTATATTGCGAAACGTGTTGCCAATAAGAAATTCGCAGACCCAGATCATCGTAGGCTTCTTCTGCATCTTGTCCATATACTTTCCTATAATTTATAGAAAAAATTCACAGGTCTTTATATGTCTTTATACTCCTTAAAACTAATTGTAAGTACAATAAAAAATTAATATTTATTAGCTTACGTTCCACCGTTTCGAAGAACCTTGCATACCCCTGGATGAAAGCGGGAAGTTCGCGTCCATGCAGAATCGCAGCCATTTGAAGTATGGACGGGTAGATAAAGTACACAGCAATGAATTGCATGTACACCTTTTGAGACTTGGGTTTACTCTTATCCTGATTCGTTTGAATGCATCTGACCATGACGAATGCAGAATAGGAAAAAGTTATGAAGACGTTGCAGTACCAAAGAATCAATCGCCATCTTGACTTGATGTATTCCGGCATCTGCTTTTCCTTATTCCAAGTGTAAGGATGCATTTGGAAAATTTCTCCCATCACAAATGCTTTACGCATGTAGCTCACCATCGTGGGTGTAAAAAGTTTGCTCGGTGTTTTCTCACTGATTTCATCTTCGTCTACCATGTTACTGTTTTTTCCTTTGAGTTTTTCCAGGATCATGTTCATGTTCAAAGCCTTAATTTTTTATATCCAGTACTCTCTTTGTTATAATTATAATGCCAATTTTTTTGCGTGATAACTCAAGCAATCGTGTGACGACTTTCATGAAATTGATGCAGAAAAAAAATTATTACTTTTTGGTTTATGTGTTGGAAAAATTAACCAAAACTTTATAGCGATGGGATGACTAGAAAAAGTGACAATTTTTGAGTTTAAGTTTGTAACATGGAAGAAGAAATAATTATGTATGTATGTACTCGTACTTAAAGCTTCGTTCAGAATAAAAGGTGCTGCTGATGCCTTCTGTATGTAATTACCTACCTTGCTTTTCATTGGAATTAGAAGGAACTGCGTCATAGCTGCCATGACGTCTGAATGTATGTATCTGTATGTAAGTGATTGTGACATTCAAAGTTTCACAATTTATGTACGTACATGCGGTATCAAAGAAGGCGTTATTTCTCCTCATAAAAGTACACATTAGTTATTTAGAGACTACGAAATCAGCGGTTTTTACTTGGAACTGAAGTAATCAACATTTTGTTGGGAGGTGGAATTAATTACCGCAAATAAATAAGTCACCAAAGTATTTCTCAAGAAACGCTATTCACACACAACTTCTGAACAAAAATAGAACGTGTTGGCACAAAATAATAATATAATAATGGTCTAAAATATGTTACCTTTGAAAAAATTAGCCCCATAAAATAAGTCTTTGAGCTTTACGAATAATACCACTATAGAGCTATTTCCAGCCTCGTGCTAGGGGCGCGACGAATTTGGAAATCCTTTCAACCAACTTCAGATATTGATGCAATCTCACAACTAATCAATCATGACTTCATGTGGCAAACAAACAGATTTGGAAATACACGTATACTATAC
>JAAXYX010005905.1:0-10331 GCA_036851915.1 Ptenothrix huangshanensis
GTCCCATAATCTCTGGTGTTCTGTATCGCGAAACCATTTTTTACCGTTAGTTTTTACTATTGTGGGAGAAAACACCGCCGACCGTAAGGTAGAGAAAAATGCAGAGAACACCGAAGATTATGTGGTAAAGAAGTTGTCAATCAAGTTAACTATAACGCCTATAATTCATGAAAACACGGTTACATGTAACACGTTGTGATACGACACACACACCGCCAGGCGAACGTTTTGAAATTGAATATTAGGGTTAAAACCGCGTTAAATAACTATACTAATTTAATATTAATTTAATACTTTCATAATAAAAACTCCGTTTTTAACCCAGTTATCTTAATTCGGTTTCGGAAAAAAGAGATGGGAAATAATTGCATGTTAAATCATACGTGAGTGCCGATTTTAGCGACCTCGGCGGTGCCTCAAAACTCCACTCAAGTTTTTGAGTGGTCACTCATAGTTTGAGGGTGAGTGAGGGAAAACTCGCACTCGCACTCAAAGTTTGCGTGAGTGCGAGTGTGAGTGAAACTAAAAAACGACGGTGGACTTGTCTGGTTGCAAGCATACACATGAAAAAGCTTTTAAGCAACCAGAGAAGTCCACCGTCAATTTTTCCCGGGTAGAATTGGTTGATTAGCTTTGGATTAGTTGTAATGAGGTAGGTGTGAATGAATTAATTGTAATTTTTGAGCTGAGACTTCCTTTTGGTTCCTTGTTTTCTAACTTTACGTGCACAAAATTAAACTCTTGTTCCTTAGCTTCAAGTGCACAAATTGCTAACTCGTTGTCTGTGATGCCCGTGTTTCATGGGCGTTTGAATTTCGCGTATGCATATTGTATATTTATGGTGTAGCGCTGCTCGTAGTAACAAAAAAATTGCAAAAGCAAAATAAATTAGCAAAAATATTAAACCAAAACAAATTAATAATTCCTGAAACCTAACATAGTGCCGAATATCGTAACGCCCACGTCCATGGCAGCAACAAAAAAGCATGCAGCAATATGGCTGATGGTGATGGCATATTTGTTCAAAATATTTTGCCCTTGCCCTTCTCTCATCTTTATAAGATTGGAAACGTTGCCCTCACCCTCCCCTCATGTCGAGAGAAGAGGGTGATGAGGACATCCTCATTTCGTGAGGTTTGGGCACCTCACGTATGGTTAATGGGGAAAGCTTATTTGAAGCTTAAATAATTATGAGAGAGAGAGAAAGTAATAAATTTATTACACTGTTACCCACAATGGTAATTGCCAAAATGACAGTAAAATACAAACACATTTTAAGGCTTAATGAGAGTTTGGATTTTTTGGAGTTGAATATTTTGGTTTCCATTAACCATTTAAATACGTGTTAAAATCTATCAAATCCCGCTTGGATACCATTTTTTAACCAATTAACGGATTTTCAAGCGATATGTTTTGTTACTTAGTAAATTAAACGGGCTTTAAGATCCAGTTCAGTCGGAGGTACTAGGACCCTTATAAGTACCCAATATTAAATTCCAAACACAAAAAAGTGACCATTTTTGATTTCGTCCCAACTTTAACTCGAAATTGTGGAGGACTTCGATATGTTATCTAGCTAACCAGTGAAACTCTGTATGCAGAATTGCATGAGGAATTCAATGATATAATTCAATTAGCACAAAAATGTATACTTTAGAAATGCTTTCCAAGCGGGTAAAGAAAGTCGCGTTTTAGATTACGGCGTTTGTTGACGATTGCACACAATTGTCAAACAAACACATAAAAAAGCAAGATGGAATCATTTTTTTATTTTGTTTGTTGGCGGGAACGCTTTTTATTTAAAATCTGGAGTGATTCCAAGTGATAATTAGTTTTTAAATCCGGCGTGAAAATCAGCCTTCTTGAAGTTTATGCAGCCTAAAGAATCACGTAAATATTTGCATTACATACATAGTGAGCTGGCGTTTGTCTGTGGCTAGCTTCCATTCACCTTTCTGTCGACATTCAACCTTATATTGGATAATTGGACAGCTTAAAAATTAAGGCTGTACTCCTTGTGCCTGGTCTATGATCACCTATCCATCGCTATCACTATACGCACAATTTTGAATTCTACTTAGAAAATTGGGGGAATAATAGTACTCGCCTCTGCAGTAAGTATATTTCCGTAATATACTACAAATCATTCATTTAGATTTCGTAATCTGGAAATTAGTCAATTTCGGGTCTGCTGACCTCTAACATACTCCGTTATTGTTTTTGTTTTTATACAAATGCCGAAATGTGCCCTCTGTTTGGGAAGAATAAAAAGAAATCACCTGAATCTCCACTGCACTAGCTGTAATCATTATCACCATCGACTCTGTCCACGGTTAAGTATTGAAGATTTTAGAAACCAATCAATTCAAAATTGGAAATGCTCCTCATGTAATCCAACTGAGCAAAATTTGAAGCAAGTCTGTAAATGTCAATTTAATTCCACCTCTAATGAGGAATACCGCCTCTGTCCCATATATCAGATGAACATAGTATCTCCATATGCAAAACTGATAAATTGATTTCCATCAAAGTCCCAACACTACATAATAAGAATGGGTTTAGTGTAGCGCATTTAAATATAAATGGTTTAAGGAATATCATTATATATCAACATCATATTATTAGACTTAACTAGTTTTTTAAAGAGTAACAATTGCAACATATTAGCAGTCACATAAACTAGACTAGATGAAACCATTAGCAATTCACAAATCGAAATATTATATAATAATAATTTATGCATCTAGTTAATAATCGACCTCAGCCCTTACAACCACTTCACGTTACAGTTTTACAATTTCGTAAAGCTTAAGAGTAGATCCTTGGTAGGATATTTTAGAATATTGTGTACTAATATCGTAATCAATCAAGATTATTTGTCAAAACAGAATAAATATGGTCAATTTAGTTTTAAGTTGGATAGTAGGTCGTCCTGTTTAGTCTTTCGCCATCATGTCTATCGGGTCTGCTCGATCTGTTTTTTCGCACCTCCGTCCAAAATCTGTATATTTCCTTCATCAAGTTTTCGTCCCAGTTGTCCTTAAATATGTGCATAATGAAGTTGGTTCTCCTTATCGTTGTCGGGTCAATGCCTAAATTAATTCTAGCTGTGTGATACGTTGGGCATACAAACATTACGTGGAAAAGGTCCTCCTTCTCCAATTCGCACTCTTTGCATATTTGTTCCTCGGTCTTGTTCCAGTACTTATTCATACCGCCCAGAACCAGCCGTTCACCATTGATCTTAATTATTGGATGTCCAAATTGGATTTGCTGAATAAGTTTCATGTTCTCCCAGCTCAGGTTCATGTCATAAATTTTGCTTCTCAGCGCATGCGTTTTTAGGAATTTGAACTGGGGCATGATCTGCATATCTTGAAGGCTCTTGACGTCGCTATTGATGGATTCTTGATTAACTTCTGCTATGAGTCGATCGAAGTTGTCAACGAGATAATTTTCTATTTGCTATTTGCTTGTGAGATCCACCCCCTTTTATCTTCGTTACCCATTCGCTGTAGCTCTCTGAAGCAGTTGAGGTTTGCGCTGTTCTCTCCGTGTCCAAAAATGTTATTCCTTAAAAACCTTAGGGTTGCCTTCATAATCATCGATCTCATTGACCTAGACCCTGTTTCAAGTCTAACGACATAGTCCGGTGTTAGATTGATCGGTCTCAGTAGTCCTCTTAGAAATGATGTTTGAAATGATGTAATATATACCCCATATAGGTGCCGAATATAATAGTAAGGAGCGAACTAATGAATTAAAAAGTTTTAATTTGGCCTCTATGCTGTTGCTCTTTGTTCTTCTTAGGAGTGCGAAGAGCTCGGTAAGTGCCTTTTTTGCTTTATCCAGAAAATGCGTACACGCGTTGTCGAATTTACCATCAAAAGTAAGCGGGATGCCTAAGTACACGTACTCATCCACTTGCTCGATTTCATCTTGACCCCACCATAGTTTTGTTTTTGCTATCTCCTTCTTCAGCTGTTTTCTTCAGCTTTTTTCTTCTTCTAAAAATTACAACAGTTTTTTCTAGGTTGACTTTGAGCCTGTTGCGATCGAAAAAGTTCTTCACGACGTTGATCTGCTTTTGAAGTTCCCCTGGTGGGGGTGCGGTTAGGACTATATCATCTGCATAGAGAAGGATCGGGATTTTTGCTGCTACAATTTGTACTCCTAGCGCTTCGGATCCGTCTAGTTCCCTTACTAAATCGTCTAAAAACAGCGTGAAAAGGTTGGGTGACAACGTCCCTCCTTGCAGAACTCCAATTAGTACTTGTATCCATTCTGTGAACCCGTGTTCTGTTCTTGCTCTAGCTTTGACTTCGCTGTATAGGGATTTGATTATGTTTATAAATTTGTAACTCAGGTTTTTTCTTCTCAGTGTCGTCCAAAGCTTGCTGTGTTTAATGCTATCAAATTCTTGACTCTAATCTTTATCTGTATGCGGCCTGGTTTTCTTCAAGAGTGTTTGTTGCTTTGCACCATTGCTGAAGTCGCTCGAAAAGAATGGTGGTAAATAATTTTGCACCCGTGTTTAGTAGGGAAACCGGTCGGTAGTTGCCCGGTGAGTTGCGGTCTCCTTTTTTGAATATGGGAATAATTGTGATTTCCTTCCACCTGTTTGGGGTAGTTTCCGTATCCATGATTGTGTTAAAAATGTTCGTTAGTGCTTGCAGTTCGTCGTTTTCAAGGTGTTTCCAGATTTCATTAGGGATTCCGTCGCTTCCTGGAGATTTGTTGTCTGCCAGTTTTCTCACGGCTTCTTTTAACTCCATCATGTTTAGCGGACTGTCTAGTATTTTGTTTTCCAGGCCCGTATTTTTCCTTGTTCTAGAATTATTGTGTCCTCTTGGGCATCTTCGATCGTGAAGACATTACTGTAGTGAGTTTCCCAACTATTCAGTGGTATTTCATTCTTAATGTGGTTTCTGCGGCTCGGTATTATTTTTCTGATTGCATCTCAAAACAGCTTCGAAGAGTTTGCTTAATTTATTTCCTCAGTGATCTAGGAGAAGTGGCTTTGTTTGGATTTGTACAGTATGTCTTTGTAGTTCCTTTTTTCCGCGCTGAGTTTGATAGCTGCGGCTATGCAGGCTTGTTTTTTATCTTCGGTATTTATGCGCCGAAATTCTCTTATGCATTTGTTTACTCTTGCTTTGCTTTTCCTGCAGTCAGAGTTGTCTCTCCGTTGTTGTTGAAAGTTGACCGTCTTCGAGATGCCTGCATTCTTTGATGATTTGTAATAGTATTTTCAAGTTCTTCGTATGTGGTCATTTTGTGTGTTGACTTCTTAATTTCTGATTGGAATCGATCGTTGAGCTCTGGAATCCATTGTATTTTGTTATATGAGTCTTTAACTCTTACCAAAATTTTCTACTCATTCACCAGATTTTTCTTGATTCCTACAATAAATCCTCAACTAGCTCTTCCATGTTTTGATCTTCTTGTGGCGTAATGTTGACCGATAGAGTACCTTTCGTTAATTTCACGTTCCATTTTCACTTCTTTTTCCATCAATGTTTCCGAGAAACAAAAAATGCTTGGGTTGTGGGTGATAATGATGCTTTGTTTCTGAAACCGATTAGAGATGAAGCCATTAATATTCCAGTAGTATAGATTCCAGCTTGCGCAGTTCGTTATTCAGAGTTTTCTTTTTCTTTTATTTTGTTCAAGAGTAGTTGCTTCACTCACTTCAGTCGGGATCACGGCTCTTCAATGGTTAGTATCATTTTTATATTGAGTGTTGATATTAACAGTTGGCTCTTCCTGTGAGACATGACTTGAATTATCTGATTCAGGCTTGTTTCGAACTTGTCGACCGTCGTAATGGTTAATATTTACATTTAGTTTTCTTGTTATTGTGTCATTTTAAAATTTAGTAAGTTTAAATATGTACCGTTCTTCCGTTCGTATATGTTCGTTCGGTCGTCCATATTATATTTGTTTACGTTACGTGAAGTGGTTGTTGGCGGACCGTTTTCCTATTTGTTACCTCCAGGCGTAGTTGTGTCCATCTTCTGTCCTTTTCCTCTGTCTCCCTTATTCTTAAGTCAAGAGTCCCTTTTTCAATTTGCATTCTTGGTGGCAGGTCAGCGTAGATGTTAATCTTCTTATATTCGGGGCCAAGGCTTTTAACTTGAGTTTGTCTATGATGATTTTGTTTTTATATTTGATAGAGTGGAATTTGACGTTAATCGGTCTGATTTTGTCGGGTATTACTGCACCAAGCCTTCTCGTAACGTCGATGTTTACATTCTCGTGTCCCAGAGCTTTTAGGATTTGTGTGATGAATCTCTCCCTTGTGTGTGGGTTTTCGTTTATCTCTTCATTGACTCCGTAGAAGATCAGTGAATCTTTTCTTAATTCTAGTCTTGTATGGTCTATTGTTTTGGTTAGGGTTGCGACTTGAATCTTTACCTCGTTGTTTTCTACTTTGAGTACTGTGAGTTCTTGTTCCATCTGACCCATTCTGATTTCGATGCCCTCCACACTTAAGAGTATTTTCTTCTGTTATTCATGGTTCTGCTTCTGTTGCTCGTTGATCTATTTCTCTTGCTCGTTGTTCTGTATCTGTTGTTCATTGATCCGTTTCTGTTGCTCATCTGAATTGTTAAATCGCTCGCTGATCAGTTTCTGTTGCTGCTCAGAAGTATCAAATCGGGAGTTAATAAGATTCTTCAGATCGTCCATGTCCAGTGTTTACCTTCTTTTCCTCAAGACCCGAGTTCTCTTCTTTCGATTTTCGTTTGTAGGGGTGTCAGTAGTTAGTTTTCGGTGAGTGTTGTACGGACATGTGAATACAAAAATATTTTGTCCACTGAGTTTGCTACGATTGACTTTGATTTAGGATTTTTTGTGCTTTAATCAAGTCAGATATAATTGTTATTGTTTACTTGCCTGTATCAAAGCCCGGGTGCCGACTTTCGCATTTGATTTACCAAATAAAATTGAGGTCTCTCTCCTGTCGGTCCGGGCAGTGGCTGTGGTTTGACGATTAGAATTTGGCCGTTAGTTTTCGGGATGTTTAGTCCTTCACAGATAGTGTATCTTTCCAGAGGTGATTTCTACGTCAGTTTTGTTCTGTTTCGTAAATTTCGTTTTGATTCCGGTGATCGAGGTGTCGTGGATTTCGATAAGTTAATTTTCAGTTCACGTTACTTAATTTAAACTGGCAAAACTTCCAAATTTTAGCAAAACTCTATCACAGCCTTAAATGTTCTTACTTTTCGAATTGAGCGCTAACCAAGAATTCCAAATCGAAATAATTAATTATAGTGTATTATGATATTTTGAAATTACATTCTTTGCAGAATGTCAAGTCAGAATAATTAAATTATGGCCTCCATTTAAAAAACCTATCCTACTACTCACTTTGAAAAAGCCTCCCTCTATCAATGTAAAGCACTGCCTCAATCTAATTTCCGATTTACTAGCATATTTAAATGATTTCGATCTTGATATGTATGTCACAGGTGACTTTAATGTAGATCTCTTAGTTGATAGTAAAAGTAAATGGGAATTGACTAAATGCTTTAATTTAACAAAGAACAAGTTGCACACTAGGCCAAAGATTCCGCTACCCCAGTAAACAAAAAAGCTTTTACCAAATTTTGATTATGGCCAAAAAAGCAGCCGTATGTATAACTTTCGAAATGCGATGTACCACATACATGTAGTAATAGAAATATTTAATAATAATAAAATATAAAAACATACAAAACTTCCAATTTGTTTGGACTGCTTAGAAGCAATCAAATGTCGAATGAAAACAATTAGCAGGCCTTGTACACAATTATTATATCTTTTAAAAAACGTTTTGCTTCATTTAAAAATTGCTCTTAATACGAAACTAAGTAGCAAAAGTCGTCAAAGAACTCACAAACGTAAGTTTTTTCACTTATTTAATTTTCCCCACAAAAACCACCACTAATCCTTTTTATAGCCGTATAATATAATGTGCAGAAATAAATTCTCTACAAAACCCTAAAGCGCCATTTAACAAATACTTAATATGCTCAGATGAGCATATTAACATTAACATACCAGAATCAGATGTCTCGTTGTATTTTATTTCAGTTTCCCCACACAAACCACCAGTCACCATTTATTTCCTTTACATATGTTGTAGAGAAAACAATTTTCTACAAAACTCTAAAGCGTTATTTTTAAAAATACCGTATCTGCTTAAATAAGGAGCCAAAATAGTAGCACATTCATCAACCGTAATAAGTTGTTTCATTGTGTTTTATTTCATTTTCCCCACACAAACCACCAGTCACCTTTTTATAAATTTTACATATCTTGTACAAAATATTATTCTCTACAAAACCCTGAAGCGTTATTTTTTAAAATACCTTGTCTCCTCAAATGAACACCTACTGATATACCACATTCACCAACCATAATAAATTATTTCACTGCATTTTATTTCATTTTCCCCACACAAACCATCAATCACCTTTGTATGCCCTTTACATATGTTGTAGAATAGGCAAAGAAATAGGCAGGACCCATTCTCAGCTAATACCTCAAACAAGTTATTTCCTTGATGATGGAAAGTTCGGTAGTTAGAATTCATCAATTCGAAGAATACCTTTTCGTTACAAATGCAATTTTACCGTTTTTACAAGATCTTTAAGGTGATTTTCTAGGAATTCATGTATTCATGGATGTAATTGGTTTAGAATAATTGTTAGAAATTGGACAAGCTACCTGAAGAAATTTAGTATAGGTAAATACTTATTACAGATACTCAGTGTCTGTCAGACCCATAAACACCTTGCACTGCTGAGCGGTTCTCTCAGGTGATGGATCAAAGCTTAATCTGCTCGGAAATTGCATTGGCTTTGCTGCTTGCTTGAATTTACCTTTCTAGGTTCCTTGAGTTATGAATCGCGTCGGGCAGGATTCTTCCAGCATGTCTACTGCTTGATTGGTAAGTACAGAATTTGCTAGATGGACCGAACCACAACGGTTGGTTTGGTGAAGGATGATGTCGCGCTTCATAAAGGCGTCGTAGATGGCTTCTGATGGAATTTTCTTTCGATTGGCGGCTGATTTACACAATACATTGGCTTTGGCCTTTGCTGGAAAGAAAAAGTTCAACGTTATCGTTTTCTTTGTTCCGAATCCTGCCTAAACGAGGTCTTGTTCGCTTTGTTTGATACAAACAGTTATCATAGCAAGCCCTGCACAATACGGATCCGGGGGTAAACTCCTCTCTAGTGATTCTGAGAAAATATCTGATGTATCGAGCACTTTGCCGAATTGCATACGTCCTAATTCCAGGATCGATTAGAGCAGTGCATTTGAAACATTCCACTAAAAAGAATGAAAATATCAACTAATTACACTTCACGTTGCTTGATGACTTTATTATTACTAGATATAACACAGACCTATGTGAGTTAATGCAACACTACAATTTAATGCTACTAAATCACAAATCAAACATTAACCTGTTAATATTCTACTTGAATTATAATTAGGTATGTTACTTAAATATTAACAATATTTTTGGTGAAAATTTCGATTCTTAGCTTAAAAAATCAGCATTTTATTATAGTATTAAAGAAAAAGAACTTACTTTTTATGGAAGTCAACACGGAAAAACGAGAAATTACTCCGAATATTCAGGTTATACCAAAGACAAAAATTAAACCGTGCAAATAAAAAATGGCTGACAGGCAACAGACAAATCTTCGCGTTATGCATTCTTATGTGTTGCAGATCTTTGCAACTATGCAGCATGCAGCATAGCAGATTGTATTCATTGTTTATTTGCGCTATATCATAAACGTGAAAAAGCACATACATAGCCTAAAGTCGTTCTACGCCGATTCTGCCTGCACAAGGAGAAACCAATGCACTATGTACATAATGATATACTCTATACTATATCTATACTATTCTGATTTTTTCCAAGCTATAGTGCCCAAGCCAAGCAAAGTGCTTCGCAGGTTTTTAGGGGTGTAACGAATAGTGTTTTTTGCTATTCGCGAATAACGAATATTCGCGGACCAATATTCGCGAATATTCGTGGCAGTCCCCAAAAAAATATTTTTGGTCAAGTTTGGTATCGTTAGAAAGCTGCTTACAAGCGCAACTTGACTGTATAACCCACAAACACGTTTAGAAAGTGTGTGCACAGGTTAGTATTTTGTTTGTGGAGAGAGGCGAGGTAGGCCCGTACGTAGGAAAGTCCCATAAAAATAAGATCTTCCTAGGCCGAAAAACTTTTCACACCGGACATTTTATGGAACCCTCGATTCTGCCTTAAAGTATACTTTGATACCAGAAAAATGAACAGATAATTTATGCAAATTCTCATT
>JAAXYX010005906.1:0-10331 GCA_036851915.1 Ptenothrix huangshanensis
ATTACTGTTTACCTTTCCTTTACGACCTGAGACGAAATTCCCTTATTTTCTTGTCAAAGGTAAGTAGATGTCAATCTTTCTCGCATAATAATTCTGATGCTCTTGTTTCTCACAGGCCAAGACTATTAAGGAAACTGTACGGTTAAGTTAAGACGTGGGTAAATAAGGTAAAATAATGACTACTCTATTCTACAGTGGTTTCACGACCACGTCCACGTCCACCCGCTCCTCTACACAAACATTCACACTTTGGTTAATCATATCAACCTTCGTCATCAAACCATACCATACCATGCAAAGCTAACCAAACCATTCTGTCAAAGCTAAAGCTAGTCAAAGACTTTCTAAAACACGTAGGTACATAGGACTGTCGGTGGACTGGGCTACTCCTGCTAGCTTTACAATGTTATTGTCACTATCATTGTTGCTTATCAATCACGGGCTAGCCACACGATTAGTAGACACAAAAATGACAGATGATGCTATCAACCACACAACATTCTACCACCTTTTGGCTACAGTAGGAGGGAAATCTACCATGGAATTTTATTATTCAGCTTCAAATGGAAATTCGACAAGGTACTTCACAACAGAGGTGTTTAAGTATTGGCTTCATCATTGGCATTGGCATTGACATTTAGAAGTTGAGGGAAATTAATCGAAAGAAAATTGAATAGTTGAGTCGTTGAGGGCGACACAAAATGACACTTTAGGAATTCCCATTAACGGTAATACATAAAGGAGATGTGACATTAAGGCCATTCCTTCATTCACGTACCTCTCTACTAAATTCATAATGTGGTTTAATTTTCAAGTTGAAAATGACAATTTATTTTTGAAACGAGGAGGAGACAGAGAGAGAGAGAGAGAGAGAAAAGTAATGAGAAGTTGGAAGTAGGTGATACGTGGCTAATCCCAGGAGCTAATGGAAAGCCTATGTTGGGTAGTGTAAATGGTAAATGAGATTTTCCCACTCAATGAACGTCCTCTGAGTTGAACACAAGATAATTAAAAGAGGCAACCGCATATTACAGCCGAAAAATTGCGGACACTTACCAAAAACTTTTTTCATTTCATCTACTTTCAAGTATAAGTTAAACGTGGCATTTGTGCTGGAGATTAAAAAGCCACATCCAAGGAAAATGAGAAGAAGACATCTCCAGTTAAGACACGAAGACTGTGTCGTCTCCTCTCGTGTCACTCCCATTTTCATACCCATGATGATACACCACACAGTTGACTGTTGACAGTCTCGCCCACGATTTTTTGCTTAATTAATTTTCTTTTAATTGTAGACCGTAGTGCTTAATTTAAAGTTCACTTTCCAGTTCCTGTTCTTCCTTGTCTCGTGGTTCAAAAGTAAAGCTGTTTTTAACCATTAACAATTCTTCCGTATAGTTAAGGTATGGTCTTAAAAACCAATTATTAAAAACTCACATTGCAGTAGTTAATAACAAGTCTTCTCTTACAATAAGCTCAAGTATCCAAACAGCAGTAGTTTGCTTAACTTTTTCATAACTGTTTAAAAACTTAACTATCATTTAATTAATTAATCCCAGCTCTACTAACAACTAATACACAAATGACAAATGTTTCACTGTCTTATGGGCACTGCACAATCTTTGTGAATTTAAAAATTCCACCTGTTTAACTTTGAAGTTCACATCATCCACAGTTTAATTATGTTGTACCATAGTTAATAGTGGTAGCTTGTGATTTCTCATTCCGACCTAAATCCAAAGGTCACACTAACCAAAGCAAAGGCTCCAGCCAGACGGTTTTACTCAATTTTACTGATACAGGCAGACGAAGTTACAGACAAAAAAAGGATCAGTTCAAATCCAGTAATACTGTTTTTACTTGGGATTTTATCCTTTAGTGTTTTAGATTTGGTTTACGGAGTCCGTGTTGAAGGTTGAAGTGACAAGCACGTTGGAAACTCTGTGAGACAGACTGAAGACACGGTCTGCTCTGAATGCCGGACGGTGATAGACTAACGGCTTTGGATAGTTGACTGCTGAGGTATAGGAAGGGATCCCTTCCTTTTCCACCAGAACATGCACGCAACGTAACGTCGAGCTAACGTAAAAGCCACGCCATACGATCCTATGCCTTTCCATTGCCAGATTTATAACACACTGCACTACCAAACCAAACCAATCCCAATGCAATGCAAAATGCAATGCACTGTATTCCTTTACTGCACTACTGATACTGTTCTGCTGTACATGTACACTATACACTCTACACATAGGAAACATCATACCATGAGATCTTGCATAAAGAAGCACCATCACATCACCAACCCCACAACACTAACACTCCAAAATCCTATTCAACTTCAATGTTTTGGTCCCTATGCCTATACCTTTATACATATGTATTCTTTTTCTTATTGATATTGCCACTGCCATTTCCACTTCCACTACAATCGCACTGCATCTTGCACGCATTCTGAACTTCATACACTTGAAGCTCGAACACATATTTGATAGAATGAAATTCTATTGCTATTGAAACACTTCTATCATCGCTATCACGATCGCTATTCCTACAGTCTACAATACATATAACTAACATTTACAGAACTACCAACTACCAGATACCAGAACCAGAGATATAACTATAGGTTGTAGTTGTAGTTGGTTTATTTACATGACATAGGAATAGGAAGTTGATCTTAGATATATATCTACACCAAGTGGCCTTTCTGGTCCCGACCATCTCTCTCCTGAATATTTGATAGAATGAAATTCTATTGCTATTGAAACACTTCTATCATCGCTATCACGATCGCTATTCCTACAGTCTACAATACATATAACTAACATTTACCGAACTACCAGATAGATACCAGAACATAACCAGAGATATAACTATAGTTTGTAGTTGTAGTTGGTTTATTTACATGACATAGGAATAGGAAGTTGATCTTAGATATATATCTACACCAAGTGGCCTTTCTGGTCCCGACCACCTCTCTCCTGACTGAATATATCCAGTATCCAGGTACATCTACATGGGTTTTCCTTTAAATTTACAAAACGGAAGGGAAGAGGAAAGACAGAGGCAAATGCATCGCGTATCTTGAAAATTCTATTCTACGGGCGTCAAGTGAAGCGATGATTGAACCACCTTCATTTGTGAGAAGGCAAAGGGAACGGCAACAGCAAGGGCAACGACAGTTTGTTTGCATAGTGAAATTCGGAACTACGGAACAAATGAAACTGAAGAGTTCCGAACTCCGACTGCAAATTGCGTGAAGGGCACTTTGAAGAGCCTGGTCTTGTGCGTAGAGTAATACGTTTACCTTTATTTTCTGTATATGTATCTGTAGAAATGCGGATACCCTGTGTAGCTATATCCGTAATTTGCTTTCGGTGAACTTCCGAACGCAATGGGAATCGGAATACTGACTGTAAATGCATGGATCAAGATTTATTTTTACAAGGAAGCATTACGGTGCATTGCATTGCATTGCATAGCATAGCATAGCATAGAGTGTAGTAGAATTGCATAGCGGTACATTTATCTCACTGCCCAAACTACGGACAAGACAAGTGTGTAGCACAGTAGCTATACTAATCTAATATACCTCGTAACAAGTTAAAATTGTATACTTGTATGTTTTTCGGTTCACAATTCGAATCGGAAGCTAGTCAAGAAAAATGGGATGTATGAAATGTGAACTTTACTCATCATTGACGTATTATCCTGCATGGTCTGTTAGATGTTCTTTTTTCCCTTCCTTTCCAAGCCTTTCCTGTAGATGGTGACGCTATAGCAAGCATTCCTCCACATACAGATACATATAGATATGAGTATGGCTTGGGGATGATTCATGGGCCTGTAAAAATCGGGAAAGACAAACACCGCAAGAAGCAACAACTATTGGAAATCGGAAAATCAGGATGATTTTCTAAACCAGGAGCAGTGCTTTTGATCTACAATAAAAATAATATACGTATAGTGTTACACCAAAACAATCTATAGGACAAAAGAGTATACAATTTTGGAGGAACAAAGCAAAGGACATTTTTTCTATTTTATGGTATTATGATCTGAATCCGAATTTCCGAATGAATCCACCAGAAATTTTGTTTTTTTTGTCTTGCCTTGTCTCACATTCACATTCGGCCAAGAGAAGAAGACAACAAGAAAGAAAGACAACGAGGAAGTCACTAACAATGGTGCCTTGTCGTTTTTTCTTTGTCTTTTTTCTATTCATTTCATGTGTACCCGAGACACATACATGTAAATAATAAATACATGTTTGTATCTAAGCAATCATATATAGGTATACAGATATACACTTAGTTCCGGAAGAAACTTGTAAACCAGATTCCAGATCCTGATTCCCAGCGATTCCACTTTCAACATCTAAATGCTGGTGTGTATAAATCAAATTACTTGCTAGTAGAACCAAAACCAGAACCAGAACCAGAATCAAGACCAGAACCAGCACCAGGAGCAGAACTAGAATCAAAGCTGGAATCAGAGTCAGAGTCTCAACACAACCAAGGAAAAGGCTTTATGTATATAAATATTAAGCCGTATAGTATAGGTATACATACATTTGATATAAAAAAAATTGGCAGAATTCACTCTATTCCATACTCCTTCCTCCACTCGGGCCAATTCCATATTTCCACTCCAGGCAAACAACTGCACTGGTACTGGTACTCCACCGGTCCAAGAGCTGAACAAGAGACGAGATGAGTCGTACCTCCTGCAGCTTCGGAATTGGAAGTATCTGCATCTAATTCACCACTCTCGGGCAAGACTGTCACTACAACGACTCCAGAAACTAACTACTACTTCAAAGAACCATGAGAACCATGTCATATTCTTTTGAAAAATTTCCAATTACCCAAAGGAACCTGGCAAGTTTGCTCTAATTAACATGAATTACGAAAACATAAAAGTTACGAGTAGATAATTGAGAACTACTTACTCACTACTTCCAATTCCAATTCACCATCCAGAAAACTCGACGGAGACATGCAAACTGATAAAAAATTCGCTCTATGAATTTATTCAATTTCCTCACTGAAGCACGGGCCAGGTACACAATAATTACAAAACATTAGTAGTACACAGCTTCACTTCTTTATTTCTATTTTTCCTCCAGCTAATTATACCTTAGTAGGGAGTCAACTTCAGCCAATATTTGGAACTGGAAAACGAAACTAGCTAGAGGAAGCGAGAAACTTTCAAAGAAGATTGAAAAAACGTAGACTTTCTCACTTTGATTTTTTATTAATGAATATGTCTACTGAGTGAATGTATTTATAGACACGGATAATATTCTATACTTTTCATAGAACAATTTTAGCTATAGCGTCTGAATCTACCTACAGATGCATGGAATGACAAGGACAGTGGTAATAGCAATAGCAATCATGAAATGTAATATGTACGTGTAGGTTTGTTACCTACCATTACCATAGAATGTGAGAATTGAGAAGTGTACCGGAAGGAATTGACAGTCACATTGAACGTATGGAGTATGTCAAACTTGGTTGGATATTGGTGTTGGTAGTTGTGTGCATATTTAGTTGGTAATTTTCTACAGCTCCTCGTCTTGTCTCTCCGTCTCGAGTTTCGAGTATCTCTAGGTATATGTAGTCTCAAGTATTGTGTAATATATCTAATTTTCCAATTTCCAAGTCAAACTTCAAAAGATGCTTCTTCCTTTTTCCTGTGTGACTTAAATTTGATTAAATATTATTGCCTTTGTGATCGTCTGGCAGAGTAAATACCTTTAACCCCTTTTCCATGTGGAACTTGGTTGCTGGTTGCTAGTTCTAGTTTTGTGTAGCCTGTTCTCCCGTAACTCCCGCTCGCTTCTTTACTGCCTCAATTTATCAATTTAAACTGTATTGTGTCTCATAGTCATAGTCTTTAATTTAACGTTTGTCTCTCCCGTCCTTACAACAATACAATAGTATGTCGTCATGCGATGCAATTCGATGCGATGCTTATACGTACACAGTCTAGACTTGGGGCTTCAGGCTCATCCACTTAAGTCTCTACATATATACCTATAGTATGTTGTGCACTCGAGTCAAAGTGTAGCTGTAAGCCAAGCCAAGCCAAGCCAAGCCAAACCAAGCCAAAGACAAATCCACAAGCTTCCATTTCATCTCTTTGTTCTCCACGCTCTCTTTCTCTCTCTCTCTCTCTCTCTCTCTCTCCCTTCACTAACTAAAACAAAGATCTTCCCAAATGAGATACATTTACGATTGCGATTCCCAGTTCCATTTTCCATTTTCCAGTCTACGACTCGATCATCAGTGGAGTAGGTACCTCGGAGGCTGTAGAATTGCAACTATGTTCCTATCTTTATAGAGAACTGAAACTCATGATCATGAAGAGTACCTAACAGTGGAACAGTATTGTCATGGATATCCACAATGGAAATGGAATGGAGCCCCACTTACAGAATAAATACAAGGTAATCGTACTAGCAATGGATAATGGATGATGTAGACAGTAGTCTATCTGTAAGTGAAACGACTTTGGAGCGTAGATACTCAAATCCACAGCCAAAGCCAAAGCCAAAACTTTTCTCTTTCAAAACTATTCTACTTGTATTAATATTAACATTAATTATCAATATTAACGTGTGTCATCATAAATATGAGAATGGAATTTGAATTCTTGGATTCGACAACAATATCTTCCAAGCATTCTCATCCGCATTCGTACTCAATACGTAAGAAAATATTTTGGAAACTATGCAAACAGCTTACGTTTTATGGCCATAATTTGGCATTTCGATTGGAATTTCCGCTTTAATGTTTAAGTAGAATGTAGGAAGCTTGTAGTAGGAGGCTATTTTCGTGAGGATCTTGCCGATTAAAATTCATAATAGAAGGCATTTCGGGGAAAATACTTTCTGCTGGAATAGCGTGTGGTACACATTTCTAACGCTATGTAGGTACCTACCTTTCATAATGCTAATTTTTGCATCACAGAAAAATTCTGATGAACTATTTTTATTAATGTGCTGCGCTCCAAAAGCAAAATTCTGCAAAAACCACGCCTTACAAAAATATACAAGAATTTGTGGTTGTAATTAGGTAAGTTTCTACATAAAATGTTGCGAATAGAAGCCACGTTTAAATTAATGTTGGGACAAAGAACTTGTCAATGCATTGCACAATGACTATACTGTTACTGTAAAAACTAAATAATCTTGACACCGGAAAAAATACATATAGAACGCGAATAACCTACTCTTACTTATCTTTGGCATAATTATGAACGCAATTATTTTGATTTTTAAGTGAATTAAGCGCACTAACATATTCGACTGCGAAATTTCATATTTTAAATATTTTTAAGCATTTATAAATTTATTATTTGCTTAATTTTTAAACGCTAAAAATTTTGTATTGTAACAGTTTTGAAGTCTTCGACAATTTGTATTTTAGCAAAAATTGTAAAGCATTAGAAAATTTTGTAATTATTATTTTAACAAAAATTATAAAGCCTTGCGAAATTTTATATTTTAGCAAAAATTCTAAAGCCTTACGGAATTTTGTATTTTAAAAATTTAGGATACTTTTAAAATCTTGTAATTTTAACAGCTTGAACGCTTTAAAATTTTCTATTTTAACAATTTTGAAACTTTTTGAAATTACTTTTATAATTTTAATTGCATCACAAACGCATCTTGGACTGCGAGACGCGCTTTTTATGCCTCTTAGGTGCGTTTTAGATACACTAGATTTTCAGCCGTGTTTTAGGTGAGCATGAGAAGTATCCTAAATGAGCTCAACATTATACTAAATACGAGAACAGATTGTTGACCTTTCAGCAACACCGGTCTCATAGTGTAATCCCAGTAAAAGGAAAATATGTACCTGTAACGGTTGAAATAAATATTATAGAAATACGCAGGGATGAAATTACTTTTAAAAATACTCTTGAAAATTTCTAAAGGCGTTTTACTCCTTCATTATTTCGTTAAAATAGTCTCCATAAGCCCCCAAGTTTGTAATAAGAAACCAATTTTAATTTTGCAAATCTTTTGTGGATTTAAGTGCTCACATAAATTTACACACATACGATTATTGGTGTGGTACGAAATACGCCGCTAGCATCTACAAAGACTTACTTCTTACTAATAGGTACATACCCCATATTAAAGGTGCGTAGGTATCTACTAATGGTGTACGGACAACGTCTCCGCTTCCTTAGAACCCAGGAAGTTCCCAGTAAGCCCAGGAAAAGCCATGGTAATATTTGGTGGACAGTAACGGTAGTCACTTCCACGGCCAACACCAATGCCAATGCCAATGCCAGCAAGTATATACAGATACCCAGAGCGAGAATCAGTAGAGTGAAAGTGAACGGAAGTAATTATTACAAACTGTAGATTCTTTCCAGTCGCACAGTCCTTTATAATGAAAAGAAAATAACCAAAGTTTGAACGTGTATTATTTCAACCCGCGAACCTGCTAATTGTAGGAAATCTGTCGGTGAGCAAAAAAGATATTCCTGTCCATGTATACACGGAGCAAGGCTAAATGTTATTGTTACGGCTTCCAAGTTCCGATGCGTAAGCAATAGCAATGTCGATAATGAGGACGATGACGATGACGATGGCAATAGCAAAGGCGGGGGCAAAGGCAAGTGCAATGCAATGGAAATAGCATGGCAANAAAAAAGATATTCCTGTCCATGTATACACGGAGCAAGGCTAAATGTTATTGTTACGGCTTCCAAGTTCCGATGCGTAAGCAATAGCAATGTCGATAATGAGGACGATGACGATGACGATGGCAATAGCAAAGGCGGGGGCAAAGGCAAGTGCAATGCAATGGAAATAGCATGGCAATCGAACGTACATACCTACCCATGCACATCCAGTACCCAAAAGTTTATCTGCAGATACCCAGTGCACCATGCAGGAAGGAACTTTTATGAGCCGGGAAAGAACACTGGAATACCATGACATACAAATGTGTAAGATTATAACCGCAAAGACGGAAAAAAATACATTGTAATACACGAACTGGTACCTACATACACTCCTCCCTACCAGTCTGTATGTAAAGATCGAACCGAAAAAGTCAAATTTAGGAAGCATGGAAATGGAAGGCTCATTAGTTCGCACCTCATTAAAGTAAACGAGAAGGCTGGAAAAGTGCATTACCATTACATACGGTCCGGTCCATTTCCTTCCATCCATCCATCCGGTTCAGGAAATAGCCCCTGCACTCGTCCTGGTCCTAGTCCTGTTCCTGTTCTTGCCCCCTTAACCATAGCAACAACAATCTACTATTCCCCATAATAAGCAAGTCCAATATCAATACATTCCTACATGTATCACAAAATCGAGCATTGGAATTCGAATTCGATCCACAAATTAACTTGAAACTACCTACAAGTTACAAGTACATTTTGGGGCTTCAAGTTTTGAATTGTGGTGTCAAGGAACATGAAGCAGTCACCAGGATCCAGGATCTAGCATTCACCATCCAGCGTTAACTCAGTGCTCCAGATGAAGCAGCCGTATCCAAATGGCTAACTAAGAACAGCTTAAAAACGTCGAAAAAAATTGTGTCCCTTGACGTTGACTAAATGTCCCCACGTATGTACGTAAAGGAGGAGACCGTTGTTGGAGGCCGACTACTAATACTAATAGAAGAAAGTTTGAAAGTTATCTTAAATTCATACTTGGAACGTGAACGTAGTACGTGGTACATTATTAGACTAGATTTGGTTTGGTTTGGTTTGTAAAGTCAGAGTCAAGAAGGGTCAGCAATAAGTCGACAGCAACATGGCAAGGAGATAACCAGTGAAATTTACTACCTCACAAGTGACCGAAAACTTAACCTCTGACTTTCCACTACAACAAAGTTTGTCTTGACAGAAATTAAGCCTGCTATACTTGCCTAAGTAATTGTAGAGACAACTGCATTCTGTGTAGGTACATTCCCCATACGCCATACACTGTACATATAAAGCATGTCTTATCAAATACATAAAGTACAAAGAAGGAGCTTTTACATCAGACTAGACCAATCACTGTCACCAGCAGCAGTCTTAGCACCAGCATTTCACAGAATAGTCGCCAGATTGACTAGGATGTACATATGCATGCATAATTACAAAACTCCTCATACCAATGCCAATACCAATACCAATAAGAATGCACATCACACAGTCCACACATCTCGTGAATAAGCACAGGAATCCATTTTATTTTAAAAATAACAACATTTATGTAATATTATAACTGTACTCAATAACACCTCTCACATCTCTATCTACACTATATTTATCACTATCAAGTTATTACACCCTCAGCCCAAGCC
>JAAXYX010005907.1:0-10331 GCA_036851915.1 Ptenothrix huangshanensis
AAATTATGCGAGCATCGACTATCTGATTTTAACTCACCTTAGAAGTTCCTCCATGCTACCTACGTTGGAAAACAGCAGACAAAGACCAGCGACAAAATTACAGCATTTTGAAACAATAGGTACTCACTACTCTGTAAGTACATACATACATACAGTCATTTAGCCAGTGTATTTATGTGTATATCTACAAACATTATGCACGTCAAGATGTTTTGGGAAGAACACTTTCTACTAATTTTGCAATTGTCCAAGTTTTGCTCGGCTTATTACACAGGTACATACAACAGAATGCCAACGAACTGACAGAAGAAATGCGACTGCAATTGTAGCAAACATCCACAGTTGACAATGTAAGCAAAGTAACATTTATTATGTATAAAAATGGTGCGACAAAACCTAATACTGTACTAAGCTGATGATTCTTATTCTCGGTATACACAGTTCATGCTTTCCAAAATCTTACAATTACGCTATGAGCATAGATATATTTGCAAGTGGCAAAGTTTCGTTTTTTAGCTTAGTTTTTAGAATCATAACATGATTACTTAGTTGAATGTACAAAACCATAAATGTACAAAAGGGCTCCATAGAATAGAGCAAACGACATCAATCGAACTATCACTATTACGGTCGATAGAAAAGGTAGACAAAGTTTATATGATTATGAAAACGCAGTCAAGAAAACAACGATAGCTTATAAAATCACCGTTACTGTTGGACTATATCATTACGTACAATTCGTCATTGCTACACATTGTTGCAAAATTCAGTCTTTCATCTTACATCTTACAATTATGTAATTAATTACAATATATTTACATTCACCTAAAATTCGGACTAGTTCATTTAAAAAAAACAGAGATTAACAGAGAATTGCATTCATACAAACGAAGGTAAATAAATTCTAACATACACAGCTTTAACAATAACTAGAATAATTAATTAGTTTCATTGCTGCAACCTTTGTTCGCCACATTACAAATTAGGATACACATAACTTGGTATATACACACACTTTGAGACTATTTTTCATTTTATGATTAAATAAGCCTGAAAGTCCGGATGAAAAACATCCACAACGACGGCACAACTTCCTCTCCATTTTTTTCATAATAACTTACGCTATTGATTCCATCAAATTTTCGTAACGTCATGGAAATCGGTGTTTCATATTAACACATTTACTTTACAACTTCGACGTTTCAGCGTTACCCGAACTACCCTTAGGAATCTTAATACAACTGTCGTAAGTGTACATATTGCTGCCCGTAAGCATTGGATGCATATATATATATATATAAATCGTAAATTACTTTCTCAAAAAAAAAAAAAATTAATGCGAGGTGTCATTCCCGACCCTGAAGATTACATGTGCTGGGAAGAGGATTTACTGGAGCACGTACCATGGTGACGTTCCATGTCATTTTGAATATCTTCAATATAATGGTAAATTGAGCGAAAAGATGGTCGACTTGTAGGATTGGGATGAAAACACATCTTCATGAGTTCGTAGACGCGAATCGGACACCCATCCTGTGGTTGAAGAATATTTCCATCTTTTATGTACTTAACTACTTCTTCATGGGTCATTCCATAATACGGCTGCAGCGCAAACGAAAAGATTTCCCATAGGCAAACACCAAAAGCCCATACATCAGACTCTATAGTATACTTGTTAAACAGAATACTTTCAAGAGGCATCCATCGAATTGGGATGGCATCATCTTCTTGACCTTTGTAGTAATCCTGCCATCGGTAAAATACATATTGACTAATATTACCCAACCAAACATACATGTGCCATGTGCCTAGAAGTAATACCGACATAATTTATTCTGTCACAGTGGAAATACTTATCAGATTTGATTGAAATAATTACATACTACTTGTACACAGTACCTGCAGATATATCTTCTGAGACAAGCCAAAGTCAGCAATCTTGACCGCCATATTCTCATCAATGAGACAATTTCTGGTAGCCAAGTCTCTGTGCACAAATTTTCGATCGGATAAATAAACCATTCCTGCTGCAATTTGTTTGGAGATGCCAAGCATTTCTAAGTGTGTCAAAACGAACGTCCCTCCAAATATCTCCGTTGGAGCTCATTGTATTCATTTTATACTGGGATGGAGAACATGATCGTAGGAATTCATTTAGGTCACTTAAGCCCATATATTCTAGTAAAAAGACACATCGGCTTTCCAATGGCGCAAACGCCCAAAAGTTTCACAATGTTAGGATGGTCGAATTCAGCCAAAAGGCAAGCTTCTCTTTCAAAATCAGCTAGAAGATCTTCTGTCGCCTCTTCTTTCAACATCTTAACCGCCACCATCGTGAACTCTTCGCCCTTCGTAAGTGCTGGAACTTTTGCCTGTACATGACGACCGATTTTATGAGAACGTTTTTCTAATGTATTCGTAATAAAAATCGACCTAATTGAATTTTGCAATGATACATATACAAGATTAATTAAAGTACCATACCTGAAACACCCGCCCAAAAGCGCCCTGTCCTAAATCTCGGATGTATATTATATCATTACGCGGATATTCTAATTTTTCCAACTTTGGATTCAAGCTAATCCCATGACGGTGATAACACGCATTGTCTCCCAACTTGTCCAAATCGATATCCACTTCCTAGATGGGGAAGTACATTTGTTAGAGATAAAAGATATATATAATTACTGAATTAAATGGAAGCTTATTTTTTAGAATTGCTACGCTTTGTATTTTTAGCCACCAACTAACCTGCGTAGCTGCTCGATTGTACCCATTAGGACGCGCCTTTTTTTTGGTTGATGCCAAACATACGATGATCATTAGAATGATAGAAATTAGTACAATTAGTCCAAGTCCACAAAGAATGTAAAAGTCCTTTGAAGCTATTAGCTGCTGCAAATCCCAAATAGGATTATCGTATTTTTCTTCGACAACTTTAATAACTTCATAGTCCATTTCAATGGTTTGGTTGTCTGGAAATAATATTGAATGATATAAGACAAATAAATACTTAATAAATATAATTACACACAAGCCATTGCATCAAGGTCACTCGTGTAAGAATAATTGGTACCCTTACCACAGGAGGGAATAACACAATGCTGCCATCGAATATTTGGGTCCACAGTGTAACACCATGGACTTGGTTCTTCTCCACCAGCATTTCGGCAATAGTTTTCAGAATTTTGAATTTCTGGAAATACTAAGGGTGGGCGATTATGAGAATGAGGCTCCTGGCTGTCCCATCTTTGACAAGCTAGACCTGTTTTTGTTACATTCATTGTCCCTTGGTAAAATCTACCCTCTTCCTTTCTGACAATTATCTAAAAATCAAAAGCTACAATTAAAACTACAAAATACAATAGTTGTTATTTTTGCCCGCCATCAAAGTTTCAAGTCCCTAAATAAACAAGACAAAGTAATAATGTACTCTAAATTTCGATGCACAGTACAAGATTCCAAGAGCTTACACGAGACTTCATCATGATTCATTTCTGTGAGTTTGGCCTGAGTACAAGGTGAAGACGTGTCATTCACCCTAGGCAGCGAGTCACAATCAGGCAGAATGAAAATGCCCCCGGGCTTTGAAGTATATGCCTCGTTGCTTGTTATCTTCAACGAGAGCCCACTCTCGGTAGCAAAACGCAGATTTCACAGCAATACAATCTTCGTAGCAAAGTGGTAAACCGACAGGGTTCCAGCCATGCTTAAGAAGGCATTTGGGAAAAGCGTAGGCGCAAAGAAGTTTCTGTAATGAGTAAATTATTCATGTAGGTACATACATAAACAATGAAATCAACTACAATTTTTTTAATTAATCAGAATCTAGAAGAACAAGTACAAACCTGAGCAGCTGTTCTGCATGGTTCTGACAGACCATTTATCATTTCAGTCCAAAGTCCAACTGTGATCTGCTCATTAATCAGACCTCCAGCATTTCCTTGAGTTTCGTTTATCACAAAACTGACGATGGACGTAGTTTTTACAAATTTTGCCATTGTAGTAAGCACACGAACCTGTCGGAGGCTCTCGAAATTGTGGGTCATCATCGTTATTATTTCCTAAACGCAAAAAATAAAACCAATTGCCATTTTTATTAGAGTTTACTTTTAAAATGGATATAAAATACAAGTCCAGCTTCTAAATAATACTAACTTTGTTTTTAAATTATCATTACCCGTAGGAATATTCGTGACTAGTAAATTAAATGTCCTCTTATCCATTATTTTTTCTTCTTGTAAAAAATTAACAGCTTCACAAATCACCCCAACAGAAGCCGTTACATTTGTTATCCTTAACGTTGATTTGGCAATAGGAATAAATCCTTTCTTCTTTTCACTTGAAGGAGTTTCCTAATTAAAAAAGAAATTGATTCATATTATTTAGCTTTCATTACAGATAATCCTAATCTCTAGTACTGCGTCTGCCATACAATTAAAAGGCTCTTTTATTCTAATAATGCATCAGAATTTAGTAATGAATAGTTCCAATTTTTAACTTACCATTTGAACAATTGCACCGCTAGTGTCCCTACCAACCTAAAAATAATCAAAATTATTTGTATTTATTTGCTATGAAATTACATAAAGTTCAATTTACAAATAATGGTACAGATATGAACGAAAATTACCTCACTACCGTCTAAAAGCCATCTGACGTTCGGAAGTGGATCCCCTTTGGCAAAACAGTCTGCATCAAAATGCCTACCCCATGGAACCGAACTATTTTCCGTGTACTTAAAAATCGTTGTTGGCGCTGTAAATTTTAAAAACCACATTCATTAACTGCATCCCTTTTAACAATGCAATTGTGTATTGCTCATTGTATTGCTGATTTTGATCAACTCACAAAGAACGCGCAAATATGCCCAGTGAGTATTGGTCGTCTTTGATATTCTTGAATTATTGCTTTTAGCCGAGCACTGATAATATCCTTCATCTTCCTTACGCACACCGTGGAAAACAAGAGCACCTTCTGGGAGTACTTCGAAATGGTCATCAGTTTCATCAGGAATAAGTTCTCTATTCGGCTTCTGAAACCATGTGAGTTGCTCGTCTCCACTTACGGAACAATTTAATACTGCTTTATCACCAATCCTAACAGTTACGTTCGAAGGAACGACAGTGATGAAAGACGCTGTAAAATTTCGAAACCCAAAATATGACTACTTCACGACTTGACAAACTTCATAGATTTATATTTATTCTAATTTCTAACGTAGCTGTAATTAACACTCCAACCGCACCTTTATTTATTGCATTGTTGTCTACCTCAGTGACATTTTCCTCGGACTCGACGACTGCAGAAACATAAAAAATTCTGAAGATTATTAAAAAGTATGTCTTCCAAATCATATTCCTGACTCTCGTTGGTTGACTTTTCAGTGTATCTGTTAAAAGGGTACACAAAATGTATTCGTGTTAATGCAAATCTTGAACACACCAAATCAGTAAATATGAATAAAATATAATACTTACGATATCAGGAACTAGGCAATGTGTCATACACGTTTTTCTTTCTACTGATGACCGATGTACCAATTTCTACTTCGCAAGATAATTGGCAAGAATCTAACCATTTCATTTCCATGACATTACAAGCACTAGTGAATAATCTTCCGGCTGCAGCATCATGTCACAATCTGAATAAAAATTTACCAGCATCGTTAGTCACGAAACAAATACAATACATTACTTCGCCGTTGTCCGCGAATTGACCCACTACCGTCACCCGAACTTGAACCTCCTTCCTCGTATTATTATGACATTATTTACTATTGATTTCTAAAAAAGGACTATTATTCGCAATTGGGTCGATCGACTCGAGTGGACCATAGAAAATTATACTCCCTTCAAGGGCACTGTACCCTTAAGTGTTCATAATAGAGAAATTGTAAATTCCACGCGGCAAGTTTAAACCTCCCAACTATTAGCATTAATCACTAATGTGACAACTGACAACCCGACTTCGTTTCACTGTTTCCTAATAATCGTGCTAAATGTTTCCGAAGAAATGAAATAAGAGGTTTGAGAGGCGAACAGCTTTATGTAGTTAACAATTAATAAGCCAAGACTAATTACTAAATCATGAGATGGCGATTTTTATAACTGAATTTAAGGCAAACATTGTTTTTTGTCATAAAAAGATTAAAAATAGATTACGTTAAATGCTGTCGATTTGTTTTTAAAATTTGTTACTAGAAAGTCCAGACACAGTAAAATATGTATTAAAATTTCACTCCGGCTTATATAAGGAAAATAACATAATGCCTAATGGGAAATATTAAGATTTTTATGTTCTTAGAATCGGAGGGAAAGGGTTAAATTGTTTATAATTGTTGTAAGTTGTAATCCAGCTCTAACAGTAATAACTCCAAACACCAATAACAATAGTACCTACTGACCCGAACTTGAAATATTTTCTGAAAATATGTTTGTATATAACTGGTATTTATTTAGGCAATGATCAGTGTTTGTAACAATGTTAATAAATTATTTACTTTCTCAAAAATTCTTTAGAATATATGACGTACTAATTCATGAATAAAACAAGAGACTGTCAGGGTCAGGCGAAAGTTCCATGTTGGAGTCTTACTTCGTTTTCGTAAATGTAACACGAAGTTCCGTGCACCGGTGAATGAATTGATATCGGTATGATTTCCCGGTAACGATATTAAGCTACATGCTAGACATTTTTTATGTGAATGCGTACGGCCAAATCAAGAATAACTGAAAAAACTCCACTAATAACAAATTGCTAACCTATTTTTTTATACTAATAAACTTATGTATCGCGCTTGTGATTAAAACTAGCACTGCAACTAAAATTATTGATGTTTTAGTTTACACCAAAGAAACGTGAGAAGTGAGACCCACTTCGCGGATACCCACTTCGCGGATACCCACTTCGCGGATACCCACTAAAAAAACATAAAAACATGGAAATTGGAAATACGAGAAACGAGGATACGACACGACTCATTTTTCGTATCGTAACTTGTTTCTAAAAATGGAATGCCTAAGCCAATTAAAAAATTATAGCACCAGTAAAAGTTAATCAACTAATTGTCATAACTAGGGAGTGTTATTAACAATTGACGAATTTTTAATGCTATAACCTCATGAGAAATGCTAATCGCAATGAAATATTAACTTAACTGCGGCGAATATTTCAGTATATTATTCAAGGTAAATTGTTTACTCAGTCTACCCTAAACAATTATTTGGACTTAATAAAGTTTTAGAATTTACTTGTCCTGGAACTGTATCAAGAATAGAACTCTATCAAAAAAAGTTTTCGATTGCAAACTATCAAACAGTATATCATCTTACGATTTCATTTAACCAGGTTCTAACATGACTTCCATACTTTGCATACGCGACACCATCTGACCAATTACCTTCGCTAGTTCCAACGAAGCTAAGTTCAAAATTTCTGCTAATTAAAATTCCGTTTCGCAGCCCTTAGTTGAACACTTGTTCAATAATCTCAATCCTTTAATATGTATTGTGTACCCCCACCTAGTAAATTGTTTTAAACATTACAGATTACAGAGATATGACCACCACAAATTTTGAAAAATTAACAGTAGGCAGGATAGGAGTCTCAGCTGCGGAGACCACTCCCGTAGAAACAAGGAGGGTTTAAGGAAATGATACTATATATTAATTGTATTTTTTTAACTTTATCGATTATAAACACACAGATTGCCTTTCGACCCCAGCATTCGTTAGAACAGGTAGGTCATTTCATATTTTCGGTTATATACACTTCATAAGCACGGATAAAGAACTGACTACTTAAGAACTCTTCACTTCATCAGCTTAGAAGAAAATGAGTACGAGAAGGTTCTTGGCTGGATATCTATACCCTATAATTATGTGATACATAACAATACAGCATAGAATCAAGAATCAAATCAGCTAGCCGATTAATTAGTTAACACATCTGAAACATCTCTAAGTTAACAATGAAAATCAGTTGCGCTAAGTAATCAACAGCTACGAGGAACTTGAGGACAACGATAATGGCTTTCTTTTCTCGTCTGGATCAGATAAACTTGGTTTGCTAAATTTAAAAGGTATTAAAATCTAAAAAGTAATTCTTCCTTTTCCTGTCCAGAGACTGAAACAGCATATCGTCGTTGAAGAGTGAAAAAGAGCTAAATGTATCTGACCCCTTAAGCAGGATACCAATTGTATTGCTATCAGTTCAGCATGCATTATGCGCCGCACAGGGCATAATGCATTTAGCTCTTTTTCATTCTTCAACGACGATATATATAATCATTTCAAGATTGTAATAATTTGCAATAACATTTTATCAGCTTGTAGTGATCTAAAACAATATAAATAAGATTTTAGAACCAACTTAAAAAAAATAAAAAAGGTGTAAGGCTTCAAAATATTAAAAGTCTGGAACATGCCTTGTACTCTGATTGTCGACAGGGGTATGCATGCTAATGTCTAGGTGAACAAAATGTTCAAATCCCTGAATTAGTAAACCAAAACATTAATTACAGACACAATTGGTTAATGATTAACAATTTTAAGGTTAGTTCGCGGCTATGGGTATCAGGGTTAGAGCTGACCCTGACCTTTCTGAAATACGTGGTTTGCAGGAGGCAACTTTCTTTAAATTGCTTGTAATTTTGAATTTCTACCTTTATTATACTTTAAATGACAGTTCTAGCATTGCTTAATGTGGTTTTTCCTATTCTTAGTAACATTTTACATTGTCAAGTTGACCTGACCCAGGTTTTAGTCACCGACGCTAATGTTGAAATTTTCACCTGACCTGAGGTCATTATACTTTAGATAAGGACTTAGGCATGTCGCGAACGACATTAAATCGTTTGTAATATGTCTAATTGTAATTTTGGTGCAAGATTTTAATGCAAGTTTAAGTTTTTTACAGTTTTATTATCATTAGTTTGAAGTGTCCGAAGACTATTGACCGATCTTTTCGGAGCCTTTTCTCTTTGTTTAAAAATTAAAAATCGAAAACGTTAAATAATTGATTTTTGGCTATATGTGTTAGAATCACAATTAAATTATCTATCAGACAGGATAGGAACAATAATTGTGATGCAAACCATCTCAACTTGACAGAAGATTTTAACGTTGGTGAGCGCGCTGTGCGAACACTATTGACCGGTAGTCGGTAGTGTATATCAAATCAATAGTAATGAATTATTCACATTAGCATAATGAAATGTTAAGTAAGATAATACAGAGAGAAGGACTACTTACAGTTATATTCATATTCTCCTCGCTGGTAATGGGTATTCTTCGATTCTTGAGGTTTTTGTATGCCGCATCCCCGCCTCGAAACACATCCGTGAGTCGAGCCATGACTGATTACTTTAGATTGATTTATTCCTTGCCAACAATGAAATAGTAGCTGATTACTATAAATAATGGTTTTGATACTGGTAATAATGATTAAATAAATACTTGAGTATGATTTCCAGCTATTTCCAATATGATAATAATTTGACGAATAATTGGAGGATACGAACGATTAATACAACTGAAGTCGATGCAAGACAAGACACCGAACCACACAAACTTGAGTTTGCTGACCACTTATAACTTCAACTTTTGAATTTTGAATATTGAATCCTCGATTACGTTACAACTACGCTATCAAAATTTAACTTATCGAATAGAAAAATAAAAGAAAATCAAAAAACGGAACACTAACGTCACTTGCTGTTTGCTTTAGAAATCCGATCGAAATTCATCGATGCTGTAACTGCACTGCCTGGCAAACTGGCTAAACGATCAAACACACCAACAAGAACACGGTACAAGAAGTGTGATGAATTCAAAGTAGATTTATATTAACTGCTTGATTGCGCTGAATGTGGATCAGGGTTCCTTCAAAATCCTCCACCCTGGATCCATCCGATCTTATTAGCTGATACGACGATTGACGATTATCAGAATCAACGTCGGGGGAAGATGGGTCAAGTTCACTACACCAATTTGCTTGGTTTGGTGGTTGTAATTGCAAGCAATTATGAATTAGGAGGTGCATACCTACGTTAATCGGTTGGTGTTGGTTATGGCTTTGCTCCTGGCCCCCGATTAGTACAGTACAAAATAATGTAATGCAGAATACAGCAGTCGGATTGGGCTGGATGCTGGATTGGATGGGACTGTGGGACTATTGGATTTAGTTTAGAAGGAGCACTGCTTTCAATTTTTCCCACACCGAGACCAGTTCCAGTTTCACTTCCACCTTCGTCAGTCAACTCAGCACTCGATTAATTCCCAAGCTTATAGTATGTACATACGTGAGCCAGCCTCCAGCCTCTCAGCCCC
>JAAXYX010005908.1:0-10331 GCA_036851915.1 Ptenothrix huangshanensis
AATATCTTGCTATAACTGTTATAGCTGCTACTACTGCCTATAATTTAACATGTGTTGCTGGAGCAACAGTAGCAGCTATAACAGTTATAGCAAGATATTGCGGACCTCTATTGTTGTACTAGTTCTACCTTTGATCTCAAGTTACATTTCACAAAGGACGTCGAAATCCTTTTCGTATCTAAATTCTGTAACTGATATATGTATACACTGTCAACTTTTTCAAAGAATTATTAATTCAGGTAAAGCGTAAGTGGGGATAAATACGAGTTCTGTTTACAATCTCACACTTTCATCTATGCACTAGTTCGGACATCACACATGAGCAAAAGGACATAAAAAGACCAATAAAATTTTCTACCCCTTCCCTCTTCAAGTTGACATTACTTTTGACACTCCCTAAAACGAATTTACTGAACACTTTCATACACGCTTAATAATAATACCTAAATAATTACAAAATATAATTATTTACGCGTTATAAAATAACATTTGCAATTGCAAGAGGTCAAGCATAACAGCTATCCATTCGTGGGTAGCAGCATTTAAAATGTATGTTGCCTGCGAGACTTCTATTTTCCATTCTCGTAAGATTTTACTCATCATCCTTGGTTTAAATCACTATTGTACATATATGTAGGTTACCTAAAAGAATTGAAAGATGCCTACGTCTTGATTAGAGTGGCTGTGGACTTTATAACTTGATATTCTTTTCGTGTACACAAGAAATGCAATCTAAATTAGAAATCACAAATCCACGGTTCCCGATTTTTCTATATCTATCTTTGCCATGTATGAGTATACTGACCTCCTTCCTCTCATTCGTGCTTATACATGGAGCTCTTTCATTTATGTAATACATACTTGATTTCATACCAAACCTGAATACCTGAATAGTTAATAAATATCATTATTGAATGGCATGAGCAATCTGGTGGCATGCTATTGTCATCAATAATTTATAATTTTTGGAGATTTAATTGGATTCCAACCCAAGAGAGGACCTAATAAATTGTTTTCCCATCCAATAAGATTCCGTAAGGTATTAAAGTATTCCTTAAAGACAGAATAAGTGTCTCTGTATGTACTTTGAGTTATCTATTTTAGTCTGTTCTTTCCAATTTTTTGGTCTCTTTGAAGTCCTTGTGGATATTAAGAACAGTAGCTTATGATCCTACTATTGAAAAAAATTCTCTTTCAAAGAGGACACAATTAAAGCTTGTTTACTGTGCCGTTTGTTGGCACGGTTCTAAAGGTCAGCCATTATTTTCGAGAAATGGGGATTTCCAAAGGATCTGGATCATAAAGTAATAATCATAATAATAACTTCTACAAAGATTAAAAAAATCAAATGAGGACAAGGAGTGAAAGTAAAGTGCATAAAAAGCAATTTTTGATTGCCAAGAGTGCAAAGGAAGCTAAGTGAGACAGATAAAGTTATGCGCATTTATTTCGGACAAAAAAGGTCGTTGATTACTGACTACCAGAAGTTCAACGCTTGTAAGGCTTGCCTCGGGCAGGGAAAGAGTTGCGATGGTAGGCCCAGCGAGAGAACCAATGATTATATGTATGAACACGATGCACTAGTGTGAAGAAGTAGTTGAAACCCGGTTGGAAAAGTGGAAGATGCCAGCATATTCCTTACAGAAACCGAAACGGCTTAGACCACCCGTAAAGTCTTTCATGGCACTGAGAATAAAAGCGTTGGCGATATACTGCCGTGTCCACCGAGATTTTCTCCCCAGTCCTCCGGTTGCTTTTGCTCTACGAGGATCCGAAAAGTTAACGCGAACCGAGCATTTACACTTTGTTCTCTATAAGCGGCTTAGATTTTGTACCTCCGTGAACAAAGGTTTCACTCCAAGATAAAGAAAATTCCTCCATTTTTAGAATTCATATATTTCCACGACTTTTTGAAAGTATTAAATTTATCCGATACATTTGAATTGCTACAGGTTGGGATCTGTGAGTCTTGGACTAGAATGTCATATTATTTCGTCTGTGTTCTATGGTGTGGTGAATGGTACTGGGAAAGCAGTAGAATCGCATTGAAGTGTAGTACCTAAAATAACATTTGCCAGGATTGTGTGGTTATTTCCAGAAAGCGCGCAATGTGATTTCAACTAGCGGGAACATTAGAAACATTTCGTTGCGCTTTAATTTGCCGTTTCGGTTTCTCACAGAATATTGAACGAACTGAAGAACAACTGAAACAAAAACTATTTTAAGATTTTTGAAACTATTTCACTTTTAGATTCGACTGATATACTCTCAACAACTGGAAAAACTGAATCTGAATAAGTTGCATCTGCATCGTTTATAAATGACAATACCTTTTATTCAGCCACCGTCAACCGTATCTTCTGTAACCAGTACCAGTACCAGTGACCGCCAAGTTCTACTCAATCATCAATAGAAAAATTTATATCTAGATATGTACAATGTACTATTTTTTAATCGAGTGCGGAAAATAAAATCTATTTTGTGTCAAACGTGTTTTCTAGCGTTAGATTTTCTCGATCTTGAGTGATGTGCGTCGATTCATTCACACTGATGTGGTAAAAGGGTCTACATAGATTGTGTGCTAAAAAAAGAAGAAAAGTGCGCCCATACATTGAACATTTACTGGTGTGTAATAAATAGTAATAGTGATATCACATTGCGTGTGCAAGAGATAGTCGATTGAATCGATTTGTGTGGGTGATCGAGATTACAATCTAGACGACGTGGGTACCTCCATTCGCATTGGAATTATAACGGGAAAAATGACTAGCATATCAATTGTTGATGAGAATGAGAATTCTTTCGGAAACAACTTTTCTACTTCGATGGAAACGCTTTTGGCTGATGAGAATGGGACTGATGGAAATATTTCCTGGAATCTGCAATTGAATCTTACAGACTGGCAAAAGTCTGAATTGACAGGAATCTCTTCTGAAGGAATTCAATGCCTTCTTCGTAGCTGGCTTTATATTTTACAGCATCCCATTTCTGGTTAGTTAGTCAGCTAGTATGACTATAATTAAACTTAAAATAGTTGAAATAGTGAAATTTTATTTTTTATTCGCAACTAACGTTGAATAAGTTTTTCAATGATGCTTTCAAATATGAAATACTACGCGCGAGCGTAAAGAGTAGGTAGTTATGTTTTGTACTTATATTTTCTGTTGCGCTTTTGCAAAGTCCAAACTTGACATTGTTGACAACGTACAAGAAAGAGATTTTAAAATACTCTGTGTGCCTAATGAAAGGGAAAATTGAACATGTTTCAGGGAATATTATTTTGTGTATTCGAAAGATGAACGAAGATTTGAGGCACGTGAAGGTTCTATTTAATAANTTATTCGCAACTAACGTTGAATAAGTTTTTCAATGATGCTTTCAAATATGAAATACTACGCGCGAGCGTAAAGAGTAGGTAGTTATGTTTTGTACTTATATTTTCTGTTGCGTTTTTGCAAAGTCCAAACTTGACATTGTTGACAACGTACAAGAAAGAGATTTTAAAATACTCTGTGTGCCTAATGAAAGGGAAAATTGAACATGTTTCAGGGAATATTATTTTGTGTATTCGAAAGATGAACGAAGATTTGAGGCACGTGAAGGTTCTATTTAATAACTCTAGTCTAGCCATGTGTCATGTTAATAAAATGTGAACTAGTAAACTATTTTCCTCTTTCCCATTCTAGATTTCGCACGCCGTACGGGAATCAAGATGCAAAGTTTAAACTTATAGGCCTTTGATGTGTTCTATTAGCTTTCTGTAGTTTCTGCAGTCAAAGGGTGTTGCCATTATAGAAAGCTAATTCGTAAGAGTTAAAGAAGCATAAAGGGTTCCTCATCTTCTTCTCAAGATATTCGATTTAATGAAATTCCTTTTGATTTTACTATTTAATGTAGGAATCTTCCTCTTCAATTTAACCTTATGCGTAAGAACGCTCTTTCCTTCTGACAGAAAGTTACATAAGTAACATTCAACCAAGAATGTCTAGCATTTCTGTCACTTGAAAAGGACGATAAAATCTACAGGATGAAATCATTGTTGAAAGTGCAAAAGATGCCAAACGCATTTTGGACCAAATGCAAAGACAAGTGAAATGCATGCAAAAAATTAAGCTGATAAACCTTCTTTTAATTTGATCGAAAACTGCGAATTTCTTGTTTTGCATCTTCAACAACGAAATGCCTAATTATATTTGACGTAAGCTTGGGAAAAGTAGTACCGGTGAAAATGCGTAATTCAGTAGGGATGAAACATATTGACATTTCTCTCCTTTATTTCTTGTCATTCCAATCACACGACCAGCCAGTCTAGACGCCACGTTTGACTTACCTTTGTAGCAATTTATTCCCAAGTACTTAAAATTAAGGACAGGTACATATCCATGTATGCATGAACCAAATGCGATATGAGGAGAATCAGAGCTTGGACAAAGCGCATCATCATAAATATGAGTTCATAAAATTGTTATGTCCCTGGGGAAAAGGTTAACCGTGAACATCAAAGTTAAGCGTAAGAACCACTAACAAGTGTTATCTTATATGTTTCACTGTATACCTATGTATTCAGATACTTCCGAATTCTAACCTGATTGCATTATTTGTTGCTGCTAATAATAGCCTCTGAATTCGGGTACGGATGCTTTATATAATTCAGTATGTTTATATTTGTTTTCGCTATTTTGAACTGATTGGGATCTTCCAGGTGATTAGTGGAGTACGTGGAGTCTGTAAGCTCACCTGTCGGCTTTCTCTATGTGTCCACATTCTCTTCTTCTATAACTCGTTCTCTAGTTTCATTTAACCCACGCAAAATCCATACACACGTATCTTTGGCTTAAAGCTAATAATGTAACTTTTGTGTTGCTATTAGGTAATTGTGAATAGGAATATTCTTTTGATCAGCGAATCATTGAAGGCAAAAGTGTGTATTAAATTCTCGCAACAAAATCGAATGCTACGTAGTCTAGCTGGCAGAAATTCCTGCAAGCTTCAAATGCCTAATTTTTCGAAAAAGCTAAACTGCTGTACGTATTTTGAGTCGTGTTTTGTGCCATATTACTAGATAGATGTTATACATCGGTATGTATTTTGTGTGTATCCATAAACATATTTTCCCGAAAGCCTGCGGATAAGTATGGTTTTTTTCGCCATGCTTGATGTAGCAGGTAATAAAATCCCCTGGTATATACTGCAGGGTGTTGACATTGCAGATAAAAATTGGATGGTAAGGAAGTATAATTTTACACTTGGAATGCAATCATAGAAGTGAAGCATTCTATACTCTGATGTGAAATATGATGCCTTTGACGAAGATTCCAATTTGTCTGTTAATTCGTTTCTTCCTACGTTTGTGCCATGTAACACACGGGGAATACACATTAAGGTCAGACCTTGGTCGGAATACTAATTTGTAATCGTAACCAGCGCATCAAGCTTAGTGTATATACATACTTATCATCAAGCCACATATTTATGATTTGAGAGCATCTGCTAGGTTGATGCAAGGCGCAAGGTAAGGTTTAGCAGGTACTTTGAGTGAACAGTGTTGTGTAGTGTCAATTTGGTTTGGTAGTTGTAAGCAATTTCATTGCACTACACGATCTTTCAAAATGAAACATAAAATAGATATTTCTGCGTACGTGCATAGGGTTGATTCAAAAATGTCTTTATTTTACTTCTAATAGTAAGAGCAAATTTTCTAGCATAACATTTCTACAAGGTCTACGGTATACAACATCCGATTCTGTTTGGCTAGAATTAATTTATCTTTGTTTCTTTGTACCTGATCTTGTATTATTGTTGTAAAGGATGTGTTTATTTGTCTATTGATCTTATGTCTTTCCTTGTGGAAGGACACCGAATAATGTATAATATTGTAAGCCCACGACTAATTTGATAGTATTAGAAGATAGATGAATTACACAAGTTGAATGTTCTCATGTGGGTACACTACTGGCATTAAGTATATTTAATGCAGAACATAATCCGACTGGGCTGAAATGAGAACCCAGGAGTCTGGAAAACCGGGCAGTGGGTTCGAAGAACTAATAAGAAGCGTAGGAAGTGCAGTCTTCTGTGGTCAATTATAAGTCGAGGCTTTTCGAATTAACAATTTGAGTAAGAAATGCAGCGTGCGTGGGATGTCAGTTAGAGATTAAAATGTATTATTGTACCGTTTATTTTTATGCCATCGGTTTCACATCTAGTGGGGCATGCTAAGTGTCTATCGAGCAGTAACCAAACTTTTAGTACTAGATTAAAAAACGGCACCGAAATTCGATTTGGGACCTCGTTAGAATTTAATGAGGGAGCGTAGAATTACTGTGTGTCCATCGTGGACTTTTCAAACCGATTGGTAGGTACCTTGTAGTAATTATAATTATAAACTATCAACTATCCTATTTGCATAATGATAAAAATATACATGAGTAGGGTGCATAAATATTAGTAAATGTGATCTATATGAATGTGTAATAATTATCTCCAATTAAAGCAGCGTGGAAAAAGTTTCCCAATTTTATGTTCCGTTCTCCCATTAAACTTCTCGATAGTATGGTAGACCATTAGTTAGGAGTACCTTCATCATTTATGCTTGGCAAATGACGTGCATTTTACCCGAAATGAAGCGTTGAAGTTTTGAACCTCACAGATGCATGGCGATCAACCGTATCTAGGGTAGAATAGAGAGTTACGTAAAACGCCCACCACTCAGTGTGCGTAATAATTTGGCGTAGATATGTACCCGTGTAGGTGCACTAGGGATCGCATGGTTAGAAAGTCATGCTGGAGGTGCAAATGACGAGGCAATTCAAACTTGACATTTCAAGTTAGCAATGCTTCCGTTACGACTGCTACGTTTGTGTACATGTCGCTATAATCTACTCAACAAGAGTTCTCAATTGAGGGTTCCATTTTAATTTGGGAACCAGTGGATATAGTTAAATGGAGGTACCTACTCCATTATTCAAATTCCAGCAGACTCTTTATCTACTTCATGCAAAATGTTTCATAATGTCGAAAGGCTCGCAAACATTTTTTTTATTAAAAGCAGAGGAATTTGATTTGACACATTGTACATTGTACCATTTCAGTAATGTTACAATGTCTGATTTTTAGTACATAATAATTAAATTTCAACCTTGAACTCCTCTGTTACGGTAGATTCAGTTATGCTCCTGAGTTTGTAAGAAAATGTAGGAGGAATGTCGAAAGTATGTGATTACGTGATAAATTAATTTGATCTCATTTCAAGTTATTCTCTTGCTAGACAACTCCTACGCGAGCGTTATGTGAATGATGTAGAGTCTCATTACGTCTATTTCCTTGAAGTGTCATTGGGTCTGTCACCTGTACTTTATCTTTTTGATTCCTGTTGTGAAATTGATTTCTTAAGTAGGTACTTCATTATTGTGTCATAGGAGGTTGCAGATAGTTTTCTATTAAAATGGTGAGGTAAGTAATTTGAAGATAGTTATATGTATAAGAATCTGAACACGTGCCCGGTCTACTTCGTAATACATACGTAGGTGCATACATTCACGTACTAATTAATGACGGCGTTTAAATGTATACACTTAACAAAAAATTCAGTTCATTCTTAAAATGTTAAATACGGCCATTTGAATTTTCCAGAACCCTACTGTAACGCCACATGGGATGAAATTTATTGTTGGCCAGCAACCTTAGCTGGAGAAAATGTTACTCGTCCATGTTCCGAAGTTATGAAGGATGATCCTGAAATTCCGAATGCACATGAAATTATTGGTGAGATAAATTAAATTACAATTTCGTGCTAGCATTACTATGCAGTAGATTCATATTCATGATTGGTAGAGAATATATTCAAAATTTACTGGTAATCGAACGAACTAGCAAATAAAGTATGGCATAAATGACATCGGACGAAACTGATTTTCCAGAATTAAGTACTCGCAATCCCGATATTTCGAATTTGAATTAAATGCGGACGGTAATTACAACAGATTCTAGTGAAATTCCCAACTAGGCATACTGTATTGAGCAACATTATAGCAATCCGCTTACAATTACATAAATATATCATTGCCGAGTAGAAGGAGCGTAAGTAGCACCGCTTGCCAATAGAGTCCTTTACCAGAAATTGCTTAACATTATACTATGGTTGTTGTTTAATTATGTATGTCTTTGTGGTACTTGTTTGGAAATCAGGAGATGCTTTTCGAATCTGTACGGAAAACGGAAGTTGGGAATGGAACGGCTGGACTAATTACAACCAATGTCTCGAAGGAATGCCTGACTATCCTCCGGTAACTAGTACATTTGTAAATACATTAAAATGTCACCATGCGCCAATACTTTAGTAGTAATCATTGTTCCCATAGGACTATATTCCTTGAAGCCAATTACCATTCAGCCTTGTTCTATGTATCGTGCATAAATACTTTACGCATTGCATTTATGTACGCAGAATATTTACTGTACTATTACATATTATTCATGTCATGTATCTACTGCAGTTCCTGAGAAGCTTTTCCCAAATTCAATCCATGTTAAGTGGGTGTTGCGTTTAATACGGTTTTAATTTAAGGGACATTTACTTTTAGCGTAGTTTGCGCCTATACCAACAAGCCTTAGAAATTAAGTTTGCTCAGTGCTCAAAGTCAATTTCTACTTTCATTCTCTGCTTTTAGCTTTTCCCCACAACCACGACCCACCACAACAAATCCTTTCTTTCTCTCTGCCCACGGAAAGTAAAGTCTACTTTCTATTTCGGAACTTCCAGCTTCTAATATTATTTGTAAAAGCATTTCAGTGTTTTTGACATCTATTCAGAATGTGAAACGTTGGGGGCGAAAATTGTTAGACTAGAAGCAACTAAGTATAATTGCATATCAAAGGAATAATAGACAGGAAATAACTTCAACTTCTCTCTTTTAGAGATTAAAAGAACGAGGATTATTCTGTGATTGAGGTACATTTAAGCGGCTACTGTTGTAGCTTCAGGATGTGGGAGTCCGGCCCTTCGTACATAATGTATAAATGAATGTAGTTGCTTCTATGAATGTGCAATGTTTGCTCTTAATGCTTTTTTACAAGTACAAATATGTGCATATCTGCAGATTGCCAAGTTAAAAGTCGATTTTATATCAATACATACATTTTTACGAAGACATGGGAATACTTTATTCAGATTTAGTAACTTGCATTGCTCTTATATAATGTGGGTCTAGGTCGATTAAGATGATAGTATTGTAGTTTTCTTTGTGGTAGTCTGTGCTTCAACAACACAACGGAATGAAAGTGAATCCTCGTGCTTGCGAATAAAAGTTTCTCCGTTGAATCGTTTACTACGTACTTTCTCGTTTACAAGCATTCCAGTTGAGGATGCTGTGTTCACTTTGGGAATATAATAAATAGCTCGAGACACGTAGCAACAGACGTATTTTTATCCTTCGCTTTTCTAAGGAGTTGAATAATTAATAGCTGAAACTTCGCGCGACGTTCAGGGATTGTGTGGGCTCGACTTATTTACTACTAGGCTAGCAAAGAAGAACTCTTATATGTATACGTTACTAGAAGCTTGTCAACATCCTAGAAAGGCGTGACGTTGTTTATAATTTTCAATTTCTTACAGTTTTTATATTCCAACTTTTTCCCAACAATGAATCATCGCGTGGGAAGAGGACGACGCCTGAAAAATTAAGTAATCCCGCTCATAGTCGGTAATATTGGTATGATGTTGAATTAGCATAAAACTAATGGCTGAATTCGTTCTTGTCAGAGCCTCACAATGATTAGCACGAGCTGCGTTTCCTTCCACAATTTAATTGCGTTATAAATTACTGCATCATGTTAGCATATAGTTGTGGGGAATTATTCTTTTCTTTTCTTCGAAAATTAGCAAGCCAAATTCTAAGATGGATGGTCATACGTGCAAAAATTTATCATTTACAGACGATAGTTTGCACATCGTGGGTTATATTTATCCTAATATTTCTTAAACCTTTTAACATTGGCAACCACTAGCTACACTGTAAAAACTAAAAACTCGCAAAAAATGGAAAAAACGGATCTAAAGAACCAAACAAAACCTACGCGTATTTAGTTAAGTTATGAACCCCGTTTGGTTGCGTCTGAAGTGCATCATGTACTTTAGTTTTTTAGATGCACTTGAAGGTGAACTTCAGATGCATTCTATCTACGTTCGTGTTTCAGATGCACCAGTTTTTGCAGTGTACGAATCCTTTAGTATTTTCACATACTTTCGATTTTGGCTGCAAAAGCAGAACCCCCTGTTCCTGTCAGATATGGTTCCGAAATCACATGGAAGTGACAAATTCCAAGTGACAGCG
>JAAXYX010005909.1:0-10329 GCA_036851915.1 Ptenothrix huangshanensis
AGAAATTGAAACTGTTTCTATCTACCTAACGTAATTTTTGGAAAGAGCAATTTCGAAAATTGCATGGATTAATAATGCTGGCAGTTCAGTAGAAAAGGATTACTGGTAAAAAAACGCATTTAAACCAAACTTTAGATTACACATCAGTTATAGCCATCATTAGGGTTGGCAAAATTTCCGATTTGGATTTTTTTTATGCCCAGGAAATAAAAATAAATTTCCTCTCACCGTATTTTCCCAAAATGCTGAGAATTTCCCCTCAGTAATGAATTCCCGAAATTCCCAAAACATTCCCAGAAATTCTTCAATAAATTCCTAAAATTTGACTTTAGATAAAATACTAAGTACTGTAATTGAATCGAAACGCAGTGGTTTTTTTTTGCTCAAAATGCAATATTCGATAGATGTAGCTGCTTGCAGTATAACAATATGCGTATTTAGCTTTCTTTTCCTTTTTTATTTTCAAAATTAGTTTATGGCCTTGTTCTATGCTTATGCCCGGATAAAGGAAAAATTCCCAAAATTCCCTCAAAAATAAATCCCCAAAATGTCGGGAATTTTTCCATTTTTTGCCCAAAATTCTCAGGGAATCTACCGTGTGCCAAATCTATCGTCATTACGAGATTAATTAACGAGATTGATAGTATTGTGAAAACAAAATAATGTCGAAAATAATTGCATAGTTTGAATTTCAAATTATTGGAAAAAAGTTACCCTTCAGTAAAAACCATTTGAGAAAAAAGAATTTTTTGTGATTTATGTAATAGTAATAGTCAAGTCTCGGTGCACAACTTACGACCTTGGTACAGATATCCCTTTTTGAATTTATATTTGCATTCCACCAATTTTACCTACATTTCATTTTAAGTGTGCCTACTTCACGGATTCGCGTAAGTAAATACGGTTATACGATTTTATACTTTAATTCTTCCAGGTTAAAAATTTACCGCAACAAAAATCAATACATTGGTTGACTTCGGTGCTTCTACAACTGTAATACGTACTAATGTATAAATATTTACTACAGTACGTACCTTTATATTTTCTTTGTCTTCTGCATGGAGCATAAAATTGACGTCGTAGTGTGCGGACACAGTGGGAAACATAATAGAATCTATTTGTTTCCGAATGGGACAATCCTAATGCATGTCCGATTTCATGGGTTGCAACTTTGAGAAAATCGTAGTCAATGATATCCCTTCGTTGATTTATTCCAGAGCTCCATAGGATGAAGTCATTGAAATGAATATCCCCCTAATAATTATATCAAACATAAAAACTTATAATAAAAAGATTCTTAAGGGTGGGTTTATAGTTTAAATCAACGCAGTTTCACGAAATGAAGTTAAAGTCCAGCGATCGTTATAAGGATCTTAATAACAACTTTGTAAGACATCCCTAAATTTTGAAAAGCAGGAAAATGGAAAGATCATGTCGTGAAACTGCAATTGATTTAACATCAAACCCAGCAGAGATATTTAAACCTAGGAAGATATATTTTATGATTGCAGGAGAGAAAACCAAATTGACTTCTTCACTGAACATACATACGTTTAAGTTTTCATCAAAATTTGGATAGAAAAGCATGTGCTAGAGTTATTCCGTCAGGTAGAAATGTATGGTTGTCATGATGGGGACCGGTTTCGAAAGATATATTAATATCCACCTGAAAACCAGAATTGTGTCCGGAATCAAAAATTTTAATAAACGAATAAAAAAAGTAAAACAGTAAGAAACTGGCACTGAAAATCATCGTTTGTAGTAGAGATGATTTTACAACACAAGATTGCACACCTTGGTCTCCGGGTCAAGCACCTCTGTTATCAGTAACTCTGCTTCTTTTGCCCAGAAATCAAAAGCCATTTTTATGTCCTTTCGAATAGTTCCAAAATTTGATAATGAAACTGATACATTGTCGATCCGGTATGTCAAGGGCTTTTTGGGCCAGGGAGCTGGAGGAACGTCGGTCATTTCATGATTGTCGTTTTCCATCATATCTGCGTTTCCACACCTAAATAATCGCATATTTTTCAAAGTTGGAGTATCCAAATTTCCAGTTGCTTTAATTCCAATGTGCTTTTGAAAATTTCGAAGGCTGCTGTGCAGCTGAGATTCCACTTTTTCGTGGTCACTTAAGTATCCGAACTCATTAAGGTAATCCTAAAAGAAATCCCGTAGGTACACAGTTGTATACTGAATTTTCTGAATAATTATACTGAAGACTTTAAAATTGCAAACACTTTAGAATAATTTACTTACCACAGCCTTAGCTATGTCGGTGGATACAGCTCTTTTACTACCATGCAACAAACTTGGGTAACAGTGGCAGATGAAAATATAAGATAAGAGTATTACACTTTTTAACTGCAGTGTGATGATTAGCGACTGCATAATGCAAAATGATGAGTTTTTCGATTTTTTGAAAAATTTAATTCCGTAGAAGCTAATTACAAAACGGATTCCACGCTGTTCGTATGGAACGCTGATTTAAATTAATTTGCCCGTTTCCTCACTTTTTCAGGCTTCCTTTAGATTCGCATCTACCGGAATTGTGCGGTGAACAAAAATGCGATTGGACTTTTACTAGATGCCTACATTTATTTTAGCTTTCAATATCTCATTTTAAAAGGATGTATGAAACCACAGAAATAAAACTTGTGTGAATGCGTACATAATTACCATTCCATATCCTATGTATAGATAGATGCTTTTACGTATTGCTGCAGTAGAGTACAAACTCACCTAATCAAAGTTGCCTTATTAGTATAGTGTCCAATATTGACAAAAAATTTGCTCTTTACTTTGGATTTATAATTCTTTTTATTCCAGGCATGAAATACGTTACAGATATGAAATTACGTAGGTACTTATAGTAATACATAGTTATAGTAAATGCTATAAAAGTTTCACTTACATTTAATATGTGATGACTACACATACTATTTTTAAATACAAGAGAGAGATTATTGATTAAGACCACTAGCAATTGAGCGCATAGTAGTAAAAGTAAATACCAATAATTATAAAATACAAAGCAGTAAAAGCTTGTGTAGTAGATCACATTAATTATAGTCTTCCAGCCCAGCATGAAGCACTCAACGGAGCAACAGTGATTTTACACCGGTGTACTCAGTCCCAGAGGGAGTTTAATTGTTTGTATGCGCATATAACCTCGACACGTATGCAGTTCCTCCGATGGAAATTTTTTGGGTTGAACTAAAGTGCAAGCACGAGTATGTAAATACCTAGGTAGTAATCAGTCCGGTGTAGGTTGATTTGGTTCACCCGATGGTGTACGTTACATTGGTAGTACCTAGGTAGTAATATTAATTTGACATCATGTTCGAGAGTGAGTTCCTTTCCCCATTGTATTTAACGTATAATTTTAGTGTATGGTGTGTGTACTGTCTTGCATTATAAACGTTCATATAAATACTTTAAGTTTCTATTTACAACCACCTATAAATTCCCCAAAATACAATTGAATATGTAGTAACAGTTTTCATACGTAGGCAAACGTTGCAAGTACTAAATTCATTTAATTTACAATTAGTGTAATATCAACTGTGAGATTGAGTAAAGTAATTATAATGGTATGTAATTATAAGTCAGACTCCTGCCCTGCAGACAAAGTTAGCAGGTAATCATAGCCTTGATATGTCAAATATAATGCCGCTTGCGGTGACGGATTTTCCGAGGTTTAGTGACATCATTGGAAGAACAACGCAACCAGAAATCAGCTGTAACTTGCGGGTAAGACGTCGCCTAAACATACCAGGTTAAATTGTAATTATCAAATTAGTGGTAGCATTTAAGTCTAGAAGAGCATTTAAGACTGCATGAATGAAGTATACAATAGCCTATTCATTATTTAAGTACCTCAATATAAGAATCGGGGTCATGAAACATCCAGAATTTGGGCCCTTTGAAAAAGTATGTTCTATTATCAGGAGCTCGAAATGCGGCATCAATTGAATTAGGAATTCCGGGCCAGTAAGTTGCAATTGGATTTGGGTATGATTTCATCAATTTTGAATTCTCACTGTATTTCCAATATTTCTGACCCTTAAAAAAGTATGGCTCGTCATTCCAGGACCACATGCAAGCAGCATCCAAATCATTTGGGATTTGTTTAAAATGTGCACTTATGCTCTTAGGATACCCTGGATCCATAATAGTTCCCCGAGAGCGCCAGTAATCTTGTCCCTGTTATTCAATAAGAATAATAATAATAATTATAATACACTCAGTTACCTACTTCAAGGCAGAACATATCAGAAAGCTAATTTTAATGCGCAACCTTGAAAAAATAAGTTCTGCCGTTCTTCCAGGTTAGAACGGCATCTAAATCCGAGGGAACTCCGGTAAATGTTTCTGAGATTAATTTGGGATAATTGTGAGGAATTTTCCAGGGAATGTGTTGTGCTCTGAAGTAGTAATCTCCTTTGAAAATGTATGTGTATCCGTCGGCCATGGTGGTGATGGCATTTATCTTGGGATCCAAACATAAATCAGGTTTGGAGGTGGTATTTTTATGTTTTTTCTCGCCTAAGTTGACAGTTGAATTGTTCCCCTTTTTAACATTTGCTCCATACATAGCCTGAAAGACAAAGTTATGGTATGGTAGTACTAAGCAGCTTTTCTAAGATTTTTCAGCACTATATATACCGATTTCAATTTTTTAAAAACAAAGCATGTAAATCATGTACGTATGGAATTTTTTTATTCTTTGTGATTTTTGATAAGCGTGCAACCTGAATGGCATTAACGTCGTCAGGGTGAAGCTGGAAACTTTGATGAGTCTTATCTCTGTGTCCACGATACTGGTAATACATGATTGCATTTGTGACATTTGAGTGAACCAGTCCTAGGGCATGACCAATTTCATGAACGGCGACAGTTCGAACGTCAAAGTGCCGCTTCTTGTAGCCTATTGACCATCTTTCTTGATCATCAAAATGAACCACTCCCAGAGCAGGATAAAAACCATGAGCTAGTGTTCTTCCTGGACTGTCAAATGTCAATCAAAGGTTACAAAGCAGATTCTGTTTAATAGCAAATCTACAAAATTAGAGTTAATATCTCCACCTCAAACTCAGGAATAAGAAGATAATATTTACGTTCACTATGAATCTGTCAAGAAAGAGGAAAAATACCCATCGAATGATTCCAAGTCTCCGTGAGCTCCACGTAGAAATTTGATCGTAATATCAGCCTACAAATTATAACATAAGGTAACTTCAATATAGCTTATACAATCTGTGAATTTAATATTAGCAATTGTCAAAATAAGAAACTGCTCACTTACCTTTTTACCCATTTTAACTTTCTTGAAACGTAATTTGCTTGCATCTTCCCAGTATTTGAAAGCAGCATCGAATTCACTTTGAACAGCTCTGGAGTTGAGTTTAGCCAAGCTACCAGAAGGGAATTGGGCAATGTGATAAGTCAGAACGTTCTTTTGCCATTTTTTGGCTAAAATTTTACAAAATTATTATTATTGACAATATTCAAGGTGAGAATGATTGTAGAATCCTAATTTTAATATAAATAGGAATTTAATTATTATTAATTTTGTAAATAATAATAGGGCTATTTATATATTCCCATTTTGAACTACCTACATGTACCTAATTATAACTATGTGAGGTTGTAGTAAATTTTAGTTAGTATTGAAAATAAAATTATTTAAATGCAGTTTCCACCGTTAATCATAATTATTTTAATTTGTGCTCCAATAAGTTAATATCACACCAAGTTATTTGCTGACGTGATAGAATCTTCTAAATTGTTGATTCTTTGATAATGATTTTAATGATTATACAAAGTAATTAATTACAAGAATTACATAGAAAGATTTAAGCTTTTTAAATTAAAACTCAACTGTTTCCGATTTGTCGTCTCCATCGTCGCTTTCGTGCGTCTATCGTTTCTCCGCCTTCTTCTGCAACTTCATCTCCTTCCCACAGTCGCTCATCCCGATTGCCACAACGTGGAGTGTTCATGGTATGTATTGTTTTTGACGTTATCTCACCTCTTGGGGCAAGGTGGTTTATTTCTTGGAAATGCTTTAAAGCATCACTTACTTCTTTGTTGGTAACTCCGTGTTCCATAATTTCTTCTTCACTTAAGTATCCAAAGTGTTCTAAATACGACTGAGTAATAATTCTTCATTTAAATAATCTTACATTTCTGGTTCAACCACAAATACCTACGTAATATACCTCCACTTTGCACAGTAAGCACTTACCATAACGTCCTCAGAATTTTTGATCAGATAGGATTCTGAACGGAAACTGACAAAAGACAGTACAGAGAGGATCGCTGGTAAAACTAATATCAGTTTTACAGCCATAGTTTCACTGCACAGCTATAAAGGAGAATTATAGGAAGACTTGAACAAATGTTAATAATTCATGTTTTTCTCAAGGCTGAGGAGTTCACTTTTCCATGCAAGTACGATGTTACTTGAATCAAGTGCAGTAATGGTTTGAAAATTGTATAAAGTTCCTACTTGAGTCACACTTTTGGTCACTGTTCCTAGACAAGGAAGGAATGAATCTAATCACGGATTAATGTGCTTACATCACCCGAAGCTCCTAATGAGGCAACTAGTGGCTTTTAAGTAAAAAATAGTCCAGGTTGTAAAAAAAGTGCAGTATTGTGTAAATATACTTACGTACTGCACTTGTGCTTGTCTCGAGTGTCATGTTAAGATTATCTAGGTATCTTGTTTTGAACTGCGTCCATTTTCTATTTCTAAGAAATGTCGGCGTCAATAATGGCGTAACTACTCTACATGCAGTCACACTTTAACGACTTCAAAAATGCCTGTGCTGCACGCTGACACAAAGGCAAATAAAGTTGAAATCAAATAATTATGTGCAGACGCTGCACGATAAATTTACACTTTCTATTTTCCTTGGTAAAAAGGATGATGCTTGACCATCGATTTCAACCGTACGTATGTATAAATAAATTCAACGTGACAGTTGTTAGAACAGTTCTTGTAATAAATGTGTACCGCCCATTTATGTTTTAGCTGAAAGGCTCTAGCCGTCCGTTCAAATCCGAACAACAATTAACTGCCCTCCATCTTAAAGTGATTGTGAATTGTTGTACACGTATGTAGTTGTCACTACTAAACTACTAACCGTGTCTTCAACACGCCTGAAACTCGTTGTCTGTACATAACTACACGAAATTCCATGAAACCTCCTCACACGTCATGCCGTCAGATTCATGCCTATCAGTGTCTACATCTCAAATCCTGTAAAACTTAAAAAAATTGATGGAGTACCATATTACATATATTACATTTTTTATATTAATTAATAAAGCTTCACGTGGGGGGTCATACTAAAGCAATTACCTTTGTAGTTTTATGCACCATTGTTAATTAATTAACTCTAATTGTTAATGTTTTCCTTTGACAAATGCGTTATAAAATCAAAGAAGATTAACACAATCAAAAACATATCATAAAATGTAAATTCCATGCTAGAGGTTACCACATACCTAGGTATGCTTATTAATCTTATCTGAATAAGCCTGCTGGAAGCACCAATTCATTATTTTTTTATCAGATATATGTAAATATTGTATTGTGATTGAGTAAAAACTTAAAGGACCCACGTTTTAGATCTGCAAAGAAAGTACTATTCCAGGAATAAATTATGAAAACTTACTGCAATACACATGCATATATAAATATGAAATTTTGTAGGCTGTCATATATTGTAATTATTAAAGATGCAAGATTTGAAAAATCAATACCGGTTTGACTAGTAATGAGCCATTATTGTATTTTAGAAAAGTGTTAGAAATTGACCCGTCAAGATTAGTGGGCGTCATTGTGTTATGTGCTGACAGGCAAACGAACACGGACCGACGACAACCCATATCACTTCAATGCTACATCACAACCTAGGAAACCGATGGTACTGTCAACAATATAGGCTAGTTAGCATAGACATGTGCTTAATTTTCCGAGTAGTTCGCTTTAGAATCAAAAACGATTGTGTAAATGCTAACTCAAACTTTAACTGACTCCAACCTACCTTGTCTGCCTTGCGTGCACAAATAACGACCTGCAGCCTGCGAGCATTATACTAATTGTACCCATTCGAATCGTTAACGAAGTAAGTTATGGAAGCCCTTCAGTCAATGAATTCAGTACGTAAGGAGTAAGTAGTTGAGATTATCTAATTTACATGAGGTAAGACGACTGTATACACAGTTGTCAACACGTAAGTACTACGGGTAAAGTTACCTATGTACCTACCTACATATGTATAGGTGTGTACATCAGCTAAGCTATGGATACTTATTTCAAATATCTTTCAAGAAATGCTTCTCAATAACGCTGTTCAAAAATACGCTGTAAAGAATTCTATAGAAATGGACTGTGAATTGGTTCGTACTCGAACATGATTAATAAAGAAATAAAGTGCAGTAGAAGTCAATTAAAACATATCATTGAATCATTATATGGATGTATGTAATTTAAAGTGGATCAATTATCCGTGAAGAACAACCACATCGTAAATCACGGAAACTTGACTATTTCACAATGTAAGCATTTGAAAATGAATCTCTGAATGACAATTGGAATTGCCTTTATTACTACATTTTCCTCGAAATATTACTGAATGCCTGACAATTAGAATAAATTGCTTCATTAAACACTCTGGTGGAAAAGAATTTCTTGTGTGTCCGGTCGGTATTTGTGACAACCAAACCACATGAGGCGACTTGATCTTGGGTAGGACGGCTTAGCCTGAGCAACCTAAAAATTTAAATTTATTATAGTTATTAATATTCACGGCGAATTTTTGACTCTGAATATTGGATGAATATCTATAATTATTCCTTACTGTAAGTCGTATACAACCAAGTTCGTGATAGATATTATTATTGTATAACACCAGCACACTATGTATATTCATACAACAAAACCTCTAGCTGATACAAAACGACAGATTTATCTACTCCATTATAGTTAGTAGGTAGTTTATTTCTTACGCTAAAGAAGAAATTAACTTATGCACAATGATGTGAAACCTGTTTCTTTTTATCTGTAAATCAAAGTTACTCAAAAAAATCAAGAAAATTGTACTGCTTCTTTATAATAACGCAAATTTTTACACGTACTACGTGTAAAACTTCTTGTAGTACTTACCCATGTTGAAAATGTGTGAATAAATTGCACAGTAAAAGTGCAGACTATTTTTTAAGTCACAACTACGTAATTTATTTTGAAGGAGTTAAAACTAACCGAAAACGTTTTGTCGTCAAATTTCCAATACTGTCCACCTTTGAAAAAAAAAGTTTGCCCGAATGAAGCAGTGAAAGCAGCTTCAATTTGGTTTGGTAGTCCTTTCCAAGATGAAATATCCAAAGGGTACTTAGAACTCACTGGAGGAACCTTGTCTGGGTCGCACATCCAATATTTACTTCCTGAATCATACACAGGTGAAAACATGCTTCTATTGATATTATAAAGGTCATCATAGCAGATGTAGTAAATCACATAACAAATAGAAATTCACTTGACTCATTTTTTCCCTGTTAAGCTAAGTCCTTACATAAGAGACTTCTGGGAGTTATAATTGACGGGGGATAATGAGAAGTTATGCGTTAGTTCTACAGAAGTTTCAATAAATGCTTTGCAAGACTTGTTAATGTTTTGCATCTTCAACGAGGTCAACGACGATATGTATAACCACATTTGCGTATTCATTACCTTTAAAAAAGTATAATTTTTGATTTCCAGACCACACAAAAGCCGTATCCACATCATCCGGAATTCCAGGAAATCCTTGTGAAATAAGGAAAGCTTTCCCGTCTGGTTGAGTTCCATTGAATCGCCAGTAGTATTTTCCCTATTCAATGCAAAATCAAAACAACAGCTACAATATGTATATGTAGTCGAGTTAAGTATAGTTCTACTGGGTAGCAGTTTCCAGTTAACTGTGGTCGACTATAGTTAAAAAAAGAGTTGTTTACGTTGTTACGGGTTGTCACTTAACTAATTATTGTAAGATAGTGATAGAAATGTCCCGGGTTGGTTGATAATTTTTGGAATACATAGTATGGTCAGCACAATTTGGACCAAAGACAAAATCACTTGCGGAAAACCCGATGTTAGGTCCTTTGTGTAGTACCGTAAAACTTCTAATAATAGCCTGCCTCTAAAGATAGCCTGCCTCCTTTTATAGCCGGGTCAAATCCTATGCTTAAGCATTACGATGACCAGGGAGAAAAGCAAATATTTACAATGATAGCCCGGGCTATAATTAGAAGTTTTACGGCATGTACTTCACAATA
>JAAXYX010005910.1:0-10325 GCA_036851915.1 Ptenothrix huangshanensis
GTAGTTTTTTAAGTATTTTACGATCACCATGGTAATTTTTACTTTTCTACAATTCTACGCAAGTACTATTCAAGTACTTTTCATCAGGTTTACCGCTATTCAGTTTTTAATTCTACAAACTTAAATGTCTCCAGACTAATTTTACTGTTATTATTAAGCATGAGCTTTTGGGCATGGACAACGCAACGCAACGCAACGCCATTAGCTCTCCGAAGTACAAACTGCAAACTTTAGCTAATGGCTATTTTAATAGCCATCGGGGCCACGAAGATGCGTTGTAAATTACCCTAGCACGAGTGGCAGCCTTCAAATGGTTTTTCTAAAACTCATACCATCCTGTAATGGGAAACGAAGAGGGCGACTAGTCATAAGTGCACATATGTATGTATGCATATAGACTCCTTCGTATATGTACCTACGTGAGGATCAAAGAGAGGATGTGTAGATTTGTTTTCTTGCTTGGCTTGCTCGCTGCCACCATTTCTTCCATTTGTCTGTTTCGATACTTGAATCACTCGAGTCTTCAGAGTTACTTTGCTTTACAAGGTACATACTGAACATGGACTTATTGTTGTTCTACCCATGTAGTATCTATGTTATGTATCTTGCGAAGAATGACTGTTGTTTTTTTGACTGTTCCTTGTATTTACACATGATCTTCTCTCAGGTTCTTCTTTCTTTTACTCCAAGACCCATGTCCATCCCCATCAACATAAACATGAACTGGATGTCATTTTCTTCATACTTTCATCGCGCTTGGCTTTTCGCTAACTTATTTACTATTTTTGTACTAGTGGAAAGTAAATAATTATAAGGAACTGATCCTTTTGCATAGATTACTTGTAAACGAGATACAAGAGTCATGTATATAGTATATGTATAGCATATATGCACGGTCAAAATCTAATGTGAGCAAAACCCCTAGTGGTTGTATTTAGTATTCTATTAGTATGACCATTCATAATGCGAACTGCCAAGTCCAATCCTAAGTCCAAGGTAAGGGCCAGGGCGGAATCAATTCTCTCCGGCGGAATGGAAATGGAAGCATCGGTTTTTTTCGAAACGGATTTTTTGCCCAGCCGATAGACACGGCACTTGACTTGTCCGCATCTCCTCCATGAAAACAAGTTGGAAAAGTAAACTGTCAGTTTTACTTACGGATCTCAAAATACCTTACAGTAGACATGTTACATAGAGACTGAAGGTGCTTCTTTTTGCGGATTAAAAATGTTTTTTTCCTTTTGTTTTAACGTTATGTGGCAGACGTCGGAGTCGGAGTGGGGATGACTGAGGGAATCAAGTCAAGGCAAGCCAAGTCTAGTGAAGTGAAGAGAAGAGAAGAAAAGAAAAGAGAAGAGAAGAAAAGGGAAGAGAAGAGAAGACAGGAGGTAGAGAAAGAGATGGTAAAAAAGGAAGGAAGACGACAAGAGCGAATAGCTGACGCTGCCATTCATATCTGTAGAACGAAATGGGTTTTATGATTTGCAACCACCAAAAGGGTTCCATAAAACTTGGAAAATTTATGAGGGCTCCATTATAGGCTCATAACTCAGTCGAACCACTTTAATTACACGCACAGGAGACCAGAATGACGCTCCTCGACCAAGACTCCCATTTTTTTAATGGGAGAATCAACAGCACACGGCACAACTCTACAATCTCATATTATTATTATTTTCCAACACCCAGTAGAGCCGTAGAAAATCTGCCTAACTTGTATTATGTACAGTGCTCACTACTCCCCTGTGTAGATTATATACAGTTACATACACCCTATATTGGTAAGTAAAGTCTACAGATATCAATTATTTCATACCTATCAAATACCTATACACAATTATTGTTTGCACACACGGCCACGGGCACACGAGTAAGAGTATTACTAACTCTAGTGTATTATTCCATTTGACATTATTTCCATGTAAAATATCAGCTGCAGTTAAGAAATATTTAACTCACAAGTCTTAGTTTCAATTGGTTTTCCTACTGCGTCTCGATAAAATTGCTAATAAAGTCGGACTCTAGATATTTTTGCGCGTCAGAGTCCGTTCAAATGCCCTTTGTACCTTCTAACTAACAAAGCCCCGGATAAATACAAGTGATTTATGTGCATACATGATGCTTATACAATACTTGAGAAGACTGCGAGTAGATAGCTCAGCTCTCTATCCTGATTTAATCTGTCGTTTTTCGGTAATCGTAATCATCACAAGAAACACGCGTAGTTGTACAAGTACAAGTGAATATTAAAAAACAAAAATGTCCTATATCTTGTTGTAAATAATTACCGTGTTTACCAAGTACTACTATTTGCACTGATTTAGTAAAGCTATCAGTTATATTTGAAAGTTCTTCTGTCCCCATACTAGAGCCAAATACTACGGGATTTTACTGGAGTAGGTAGCATTCAACAAAATAGGAGCGTTGTGCCCAATAAATGAACGTATGATTAGTGTAAGTACGACGTGGTAGCTGGTAGATAAAATGCTAGTGATATTTATAAAGTTGGTTGTAGTTGTAGAAGCCCAAATTAATCTAATGAAGGGAATATAACCAGGAGATTCGGCCAAAAAATAGCAGCACCTTGATACTATGGACGTGAACTCATTTCAATAAACTAGTGCATAGGTACCTACGTAGGTATGTAATGTGTATAACTAATCGTGAGTTAAACTATAAGCTTCCTTAAAAGCAAACAAGAACCCGAAGCCAAACGACATTTATATAGGGATGAGTTTAGTATAAAGTTTATCGTCATTTTAACTAACTGGCATATTGGACTAATTGCAAGTTTTGTTTGCCTTACAGTGAGCTCCATACATACCTGCCTAATACTAATGATGATCTAGATGCAGATACACATCCACAGAGAGAAGCACAGTAGTTTTTGTCCTCTCTGTCTACTCTACACTCACACTCGGTTCTCTTGTTGAGGTACTCTAGCTCTTTCTATCTCTATCTATCTACCCAGGTACAATGTAAATTTGATTTCCAATTGATGTAATCTATAATCAATGGATTCAATTATAACTTTTGATACGTGGTCACAAAGCAAACATGCTTCATACAAGCATTTCATTCATAGGATTCAACTGGTAAACCATTGATCATAATTTACTTGCCGCACGTTTTGTGAACTTACTCTAATTTGCAATTTACAATATTACCTGCGGTAATGGGATGATTATATTATTATTGGATTGCTTGTATGCAAATTTTGCTTTTATAATTACTCGTTCGTGGCTTTCTTTTGCTTCGTGTCTGATCTGAACTGGGTACAAAATAAAAATCTAGGGTTGCACTATATGTATGTAGCTATAATGGTTGGGGCGAAGGTGGATGTAAGTAGAAATATCTGTAGCGGACTTATTACGATTAGATAGTTAGTGTTCAGTGCGGATCGAATCTTACACTTTATTATGTATACAGGAGTTCAAAGATAGACTTGTATACTATCGCCGGAATAGAGGAATTTATACTAGTATTATCTTGAACAGGGTGAACGATGCTGTGCCATGGAAATCAAACGAAGCAACAGGCCACAGAGGAAAACCAGTGAATACCAACTCAATCTTGTATTACGTGAACACATTCCATTCATCTAATTTCCTTTTTGACTTGACTGATAATACGAGAAGATAGCCTGGATTCAATCATGAATGAACTCCCTTCTTGTGCTGCCACTTGATTTCATGCTCAACCTGCAGTGGAATTGAAATCGCTACATGCCATCATCACGGGTAATCATAAGCACGACTCATACGGTGCAAGATACACAACCAGATATCAACCAAAAACTAAATGTCATGTTTCATCAAATACGATCCGTCTGTATGAACTCAAATGAAACACATACTGCACTACACTTACGGTTGCCACAAAAACAACTTGCTACCATATTGTATACTCACGTGAAGGTAGGTACAGATAGGTAGGTAGGTAGGTAGGTATGTCATGTGGATCTCCCGAAGTGATTTCATAGCTTCCATTAAGAAGCAAACTTGTTCACTTCCATTTACCATCTATTTTTTATTCTCTAGTTAGAACAGAGAGAAAATCAATTATAAATAGTAATAAGCATAACTACCTATATAGGCACGAAACATAAGCAAACCCGGCAAAATTCCGCTCAAAATGAAGAACAAATCACGGTTGGATTGCAAGCCTAAAAGAGCGTAAAATTTGAACTGGCGGTACTTTTACTCATACCATACATATCTACATATGTATGTAGGTAAGTCGATTTAAAAATCGAAATTAATTGTCACAGTCAATAGTTGTTGGCAGTGGTTACTGGTATAAGTGTTAACACAGGAGCTTGTCGGGAAAAGTCGAGTTTTGTAAAATTTATGAAGCTGGCTATCGAATGAAGGGAAGGTGTAGGTATATTAAACATTTAAGCATTAGTTTCAGACTCAATATTACCTTTAATTCCAGTACTTCACACTGGTTTCAGATAATAATAAGAGAACGTATCACTGCTGTCAACTTTTGTCTTTCATTTATAACATTATCTTGTTGACTCTGCCTTTATAATATATTATATGCAAATAAAGAGCTTTCCTCTGAGTGTTTACAAAGGCGCAGTGAACACCAGGCAGTATTTGTATAATTACCTATGCCTATATAGATGTATGCATACTTATAGGTAAGCTGTAGAGAAGGAGAGAACGTTGCCTTTGCACGGATTGGATCAATTCAAATTGATTGCACGACCGAGATGTGTAGTACCTAATAGGTGCCTGTGTAATGTAGGTAGTAGGTACTGCAACGATGCATATAATTACTAACTAGTCTACCTACCTACCTATGTATGTAGCATTTATTTACCTATGAGAGTTTTAGGTTTAATATGCCACATGATACGGCGTCAATGTCGCTTGTCTTGTAAATAAATCGATGAAAACTAAAACCTGTTTACTGTTTATGAAACCTGACGATGACGATGCGATGGACTGAATGGCTTTGCAATGCTTTTTCAATGTACGAACTGACTTTTCAGGTTAAGGTTTCTACATAAAGATAGGTAAGGGAGAGACAAGTAGCTACGTACCGATGGCTTTTGAAATTAATCCTAAACTGAGATTATTAGTTCGTTCTTCATGTATTGAATATTATTCTACTATACATACATGCACCTAGTGCGTAGAAGATATACCAGGGAGCTAAATTTTTACAATCAATTGCACCTCTCTAAAATAACTACGGGGAACGGAGGAATAGGTAGGTATTTTATTTTTGATTTGAGCTTAAATGTTGTCCCAGGATTTTAATTCTTGCTAACCTAATAAATATTCTTGTACATGCTCATTTGCTTATGCTAACTACCGCAGCTAGCCTACATACCTATGCACATCTCCGAAGAAAACACTAGCGTATCATATCACTTGTTTTACATATATTTGAATACAACAAAGGAACTTACACGCAACCAAATACGATAATGACTTTCATTATTTCACATTTTATAATTCCAAATACTTGACTTGACGGAACTAAGATTTTCAATTATAGGTGCAACAACAAGCTTGACTTTAAATGTTCAATTACCAGCCATTTTTAGGAGAAAAGGTAGCAAAAACGTGTATTCCACAAGGTTGTTATTGCACAGCTTCCCTCTGCTCAAGTAGTTTAACCAAGTCATTTAATTACGAGTACACGAGAATCCCTGTTCCTATGCCTAGGCGTAGAAACAGTGGAGAATATGTAACCTCGACAGTTAAAAATTAATTAATTCCCTGTAAAAATTTTGAGTCCCATGCCAATTGCCAATGCTTGCGTTTGGACTTGAAGTTTTCAAGTAATACCTGTATGTATGTATATATAAATGCATTAATATGCTTGCTCTAGAATACAAGAAGCATATCCTACTTGAACTAATTCACTAATTGAAGCTTGAGCTTCTTTGAATCTGGATTTTAATTTCAGTCCAGACTTAAATGACTTAAAGCCTGGAGTACTGTAACACACTCGGAGTTTACCAAGATTACAATAATTACAGGAGTAAATTGACTAAATACATACCCTCTAAATTGAATAACTTATCAATAACTCTTCACTACTCCTAATCGCAACCCAAGCACAAGATACCTACCTTCGTTCTTAAGTGTCTGGATGTACCTACCAACCTATATACTGATAGGACTGCTATAGGGAAAACACATGCAAGAAAAATTTCCAAGAAATTTTCCCAGGTCCCACGTATATTAACTCAACTTAGGAAAATGACGATGAAGACATGATTGCAATACTTTACACATATTAAAAAAGACTCATTTATTAATGGGAATTATGTACATTAAATCTATTACTGGGATATGTTTCGATAAGCCTTCCCAGGTTACGCACATGGACATGCACATACATGTAGTTTAGGCAGGTAGGTATACTGCCCTGCATTTTATTCCATTTCGTTTCATTGCATTGCAATGCATCGCATGCGTTCATTGGCGAACGTAATAACAATATTTAAAATAATTTAGCGTGATTATAATCTAAATTCTAAATCCAAATCCAAACTGATACAAGGAGGCAGACATGACTTGATGTACTAACAAAGCTTAGCTTGACCGATATGAGTTGACTTGACTTGACTTGGCTTGACTTGGCTTGGCTTGACTAGGGTAGGGGTAGGATACTAATCAAAGTTAAAAATGTATGATGGAAAAAATGAACGATAACCAAAAGGAAAGACCTAATAAACCTGAAGGTAGGTATATGGATTGCCCAAGACGTAAAAGAAGCAAGATGTCCATGTCCAACATGTGTGCTGGGGAGAATGAAAACAAGACAGGACAAACCAAGACAAGACAAGACAAGAGGAGAAGGAACGAAAAGAAAAATAAACAAAACGAAGAAAGCACAGAATTGGAATATAAAATGATGTCGAATGACAAGGTTGTTTCAATGGAAGACTTATCGTGTCAAGGTAAAATCTGGATAGTATATAAATTATGGTGTGCCTTACACACAGGTTTGAGTTACACTCTTTTACGCAAACTAATAATTCCTCAACCGACTCGGTTTACCCAGCGGAACCCTCAGCCCAATTATGATTATCTTCTACGATTATTTCCCTCCGTTAAATGCACACACACTTAACTCCATGGACCTAATTTCGAGCAGCTACCAAACCAATAACTGTGTGTCTACATATCCTTTTTTACGTCCACATCCACCTTCACCTCATCTACTCTTAATGCAATATGGGTATACTCTGACTCCCAAGTGTATAGGCATATAATTACCTATACACACACACACCTCCCATAAAAATAAAACATATCGAGTTCAACTCTAGGCCTGGCTACAGGTATGGTTTATGAGCCCATTCATAATGTGAACATGATCCTATGTACATATGGTCGCTTGTATGTTTCTTCAAATCCACAGTTTTATTAGCTATTTCTTAAATACCAAAGTCAAAGCTAAAAACCCTTTTCTTGCCCCTAATCTTTTGTGTGTAAAGTTAAAACTCCAAACGTGCTTCTCACACACTTCTTCCAGCTAGTCTAGCTTCCCTTCATCATGCTCATGCTCACTCTTATTCTCATTCTCATCCTCTTCCCATTTCTAGATTACGCTTTACCCAGTTTTTTTTTGTCCAAAGTTTCCTTCTTCGTGCCTTATTTTCCCTTCCACTTCTACCTGAAATAATTTTAATGCTATCAATTGATTTAAATACTACGACGACAAGAAATGGGTTCCGGTGTGCATCCGGTGTGCTTTTACTAATAAAAGAATAACTTAAGGATGTTGGATGAGGATGAGAAAGTTACATGGACAAAAGAAGGAATAAAGAGAAATGTTTCATTGACTGGATCCTTCTTGACCACCATGGACAAAGATGTGGTTGGACTGGCTGACTTTAGCAGCAAACTGGAATTTACATGCTGCATACTTGTGTCTGTAATTTTTTTAGATGGAACAAAATGCTATCTTTGCTCAGCTCAACAATGAATAAGGATTAAGTTGGGCTATTTGTAAGAGTAAGAAAGCTTAGACGGCATTTCGGCAAAACACAAAGGATTCCTAAAGTCTGTTTGGTCATGTTCAAGTGATTGCATGGTGTGGGTCATCCGGCCCGGGTGACCTAAGAAGCGCCTTACTGAACAAAATCTCTGTAGATCTCTCTTTGATGTTTCTATCGGACTATCTGGAGTTACAATCGCCTGACAAACATGAAGTGCGGTTCCTCGTGTTTTTCAATAATTGCTAGATTGCTAGTAACTCTCACACTTGTGTTCCACTAGTACAAGTAAATTCGAGATAAATACGATAAGTTACATCGATTAAGTGTCGATTTGATAATTATACTGATAAATATTCACAAAGAAATGTTTAACATATTTCAACATCTTTTTTTCATAAATCACCATTTTACCAAAGTATCCGAGGATGATGACTAAGGTGCACGCAAGGTAAACTCTGACACATGTATCTTTATATGTAATTTCCTCCTCCCAATGTTATGCAATAAAAAGATATTTTTCCTTATTACATAGGTACATAGGTATACAAGAGTGAGTATTACTACCATAGCACCTACAAGTGTGTAGTTGGAAATACTAAAAATTATCTGCTGCAAACATCATCATTTTAAATGTAAGATAAATTTCACATGAAGATCTTTATCTCTTATCAGAGCGATACTAGGAAATTTTAGGATAAATAATAAAAATCAGGCAAATTGCGTTCAATTAATTTATTAAAGATTTTTTATCATGTCTAACACAAGTATGTATTGAGCCTACCCCACTTGAGTCGTTTTAAAAACTTAGTACCACCATAACATCCCACTATCGCTGTGCATAGTTTTAGTATTCCTAACTTTATTGCATTTATTATTATTATTGTGATAAGAATACTGACGACTGAATCTATTTCAAAGCAGGGGTGTATCCATTATGTAACTCATTCAGTAGGAGGTAAAGGGTTGTCACTCACAAGTAATTATAGCCACCTTTTTTGTAGTGTCTGACTTTTCTATATTTTAATTATCTCATAATCAATCTATTTCGGAATTCTAGTCACACGAACCTATCCCAAGTATTTGTGTTATACGAGTCATGACCACAGACCTCTGCTGTATCTGTATACAGACGAACAAGGATAGAAAACATAATTATATAATTATTATTTGTAATTATACGAGTGTAAACGGCGATAGTGTATCACACTTTAGAATTTTAAAACCAAGGCTACTTGTACTTTGGCAAATGCCGTTGAACATAAATTGCTGTGATAAGACCATCCGATTAAATTTATGGAAATTTTGTAGGGAGAAACAAGTATACCTGGAAAAATGTGTTTAAATGAAACGAAATACATTTGTAGAGTTGTCATTTATGAGAGCTTTTTTTATTAACTCATACTTGTCACCTCGTCGTGTAGATAGATACAGATACGGTCCAGCACGTAAATCCAGAAGCATTGCGCAAATCACAAAATCGCACCTAAAGTTCATCAAGCTTTAAAGACCTTCTCAAGGTCTACTGGAAAAAAAACTATAATTACTCGTACACATTTCATCCGTATCAGCGATACTAGTGACTAACACTTATACAGAACTTTTTAACGATTTATCAGGCTTTTCTGGTTCTTTGAATTTATTTTTACCACTAGAATAATCATCAAGCAATTTATGTTTATTCTCAGTTTGGATACCACCAGGGCATACTGACGATTAGATACCTACCAAATCAATGTTAAGCTTAGGTCGAAAGAGAAGAGCTACCAAGAACAAACCATTTAGGTTTTTTTTTCAATTGGATTTTACTTGTGGGGAAGCTAAGCTAGTGTTTTGGTAGTAGTCCTGATAATGCCCTCCTATTGTCAGTGGTTAGCTACATACATAAATCCGATTGCGTGCAACCACTAGTTCCCAGGGTTTATCGGTGCTGATACGACACTTGTTTATTGTTGGCTTTAGCACGGAATACGGAAAGTGTTGATGGGCAACCGTTATGATTATGACTCCGACAAAAATGTCATTAAAATCAACAGATGTTGGTGTTGCGTTGGCGTTGGTGTGAAATAGTCTTTGGACCATTTACTGATGAGTTGGTGCTGGTGCTGGTGCTAGCAATAATGTCGCCTTGTCGGTTTCGTACAAAGAACTCGGCAACACATTTTCAAATTTCAAGAGGTCAGTGTTCGAATAGATGCAGGTAGGTAGGCAGAAATGAATAGACGAGTAGAAAAAATAGCAGCAGGACTGCCACATAGTGTGTAGTACTCGTTAGTTACATGGCATTTCATTTCATTTCATTTAGGTAAAGTCACGGCTAAATCATTTGTAGCAATTGGTTGGAATCTCACGTCTT
>JAAXYX010005911.1:0-10323 GCA_036851915.1 Ptenothrix huangshanensis
GATGATGCTGTTCGGCAACAGACTCCCAATGGAATTGTCATCGAAGTTGAAGAGTGTCGCTGCCCAACTGGTTACGAAGGATTGTCCTGCGAGGTACTGTTTCTCGTCCCCATTGACTGCTGCTTAGATTAAGTTTGCAGTGACTTTACGGGTGTTTTTTTTTCATTTTGACTGAACAGAGTTGCAGTGCTGGATATTACAGGGATCCGAACGACAGATCGCGAGGTATCCCTGGTGGTGGATGTCGACCGTGCCCATGTGGTGAAAATGCGGAGAGTTGCCGTTTTGAGTCTGGGCGACAGAGTAAGTTCATGATACTTTGTATAATATTTTAAGAAATTTGAAATTGAATCGAAGTTGTATTTTATATCTGTTATTAAAACGAGATTCAGAAGGATAACTGAATTTCATTTTCTGTTCCAGTTCAATGTTTGTGCCGACCAGGTTTCAGCGGACCTAATTGTGACATTCGAGGTATTTTCATAAGAATTAATTAGCTTAGCTTTTTAAGTTGAGATTGCGTTACGTATAATTAGGCTTATTTGATCTTGCTCAAGTAATTTGATTGGTGATTGACTGAGTACTAGCAATTTCGCATTATCTTTTGATCATGTCTTGAACACTACGACGTGGTCATGAGAGCTCTTAAAGTTTTAGTAGAAGAATTTGAATTAATGCGGTTTAATATTTGAATACTAACTACAATTATAGTAGAGGAAATTAATTTATGATTATTGTTGTATTTTGAATGAACTTGACGCGATAATTTTGCTACGCATGGCATGTGAAACAATTGCTCGGCCTGCTGCCCACCTCGCCTTACTTTGAAACTTGCTTGCATGACATGGCCCATGGTTATGACCTACGTAGATCGTGTGGTAGTTGAACTTTACCCGGTGAAGGTTAACAGTTACTCGGTCGTGAGATTGGAAGAGTTCCGCTGTAGTTATGAGAGTCGACTGCCCCTCAAGATTGAGTTCTCTACGAACCCTGACTGGATGTGGTTGCAGACAAATCTGCCCAATTTCGGTTCCTATTTCACCCAAGACCTTACCGATCGACGAGCTTACCAGTTTGGCAAGGAGTACTCTTGGGACACAATTCTCACTGCTCGTATCCCTATTTTACCCCAGCTCAACCGGGTCATTTGTCGCATCTCGAATCAGGACAATGAGACTGTGGCTGAGGTCTTCTCGAATATCGTTCAAGGTTGATTCAATCAATAATCTCACCCGTGTCACTCTCAATGTTTCTCTTTCCTGTCCTCTTCCAGCCATCGTCCCAATCTGTGATGTAATCGTTTCATAATTACCTAATGATTACCTATTCTATGTATGAATTTTCATTTGCTTCCAACTTCTGCAGCAGACCTGTTAGCTTTATCGATAATGTAAACAATTATTTAATATAGAATTTTATGCTGCCTTTGCATTCGTTACACCTTACTTCGATTAAATTGTTGAAGAAATTAAAGTTTGTTTTGTTCATCATTGAAATCAATAATTGCTTGAAATTAAAGTAGGTAGTTTAATTAATCCTTATTTTCAGTATTTTGCTGTCTTGTACTTTGATATTGCATTTTTGAACATTAAAACGTAGTTTCAGCTTGACACTCCTGATTGTGTTGTAATATGTTGGCCTAACCAGCAGTAAGTTATGGTAGTCACTTTTACTTAACGTATGCTTTGACCCGATATTTTAGCTGGCGGTCCAAACATCCCAGGTCCTGTATCACCTGGACCCCAAATCCAAGTATCAATCTCTGACCCCATAATTCAAGTTGTTCAAGTCGGAAGCTCAGTAACATTCCGTTGCAGTGGTAGATCTCTTAGCGGAACTCAGGTAATTTGTAAAACAGGAAGGAAGCAACAACTGAAAGAAAATTTACAACAGGGATAAATGGCATAAGGAAAAAATCAATTGAATATTATAATTGTTTAAATTAGTTGCGTGTGACTTGGAGTAAGGAAGACGGCGTTATCCCGCATGGAAGAGCAAGAGACGATGGCCAAGGTCTTCTCATCATCACAGAAGTGAAGCCATCGGATTCTGGAACATACATTTGCGGTGTTACTGACGGCTACAGTTCAAATGTTGAGCGAGCTATTTTGACGGTGTCGGGTGGTGGTCCACCATCCAATGTACCGACTAAACCGGAAGTTACAATCAATCCACATTTCTTAACCGTCCCTCGAGGAGAGTTCGTTGAGTTCAATTGTACGGCTACGGGCTACCCTACCCCGTCCATCTCGTGGACAGGAGGAAGAACCGGGAATCTACCTTCTCACGTCCGAGTTGAAAATGGTGTTTTGAGAATTCCCTCGGTTCGAAAATCTGACGAAGCCGAATATTTCTGTACGGCCAGTAACCTCGCTGGAACTCACAGTATCAGAACAATCCTTTATGTTGAGGGCGATGACAGTGTCGCTCCCATAGTTCCTCCCGCGTTCGGTTTTGTGGTAACTGTCACACCACCAGAGTACGAAGCAAGACCAGGAGAAACGGTCCGTTTTAGATGCGATAGTTCTGAAGCGGATTCTCGCGTGCATTGGACCAAATTGTCAGGCGTGCTTCCGTCTACAGCAAGTCAGTCACCAGATGGAATCTTAAATCTATTTTCTGTCCGAGACTCTGACAGTGGCATCTACCTATGTACCGCAACATCGCCCACTACTGGACAAACCGCTCAATCCCAGTCTCGCCTCACAGTGTCCTACATCGGATCCCCACCCACAGCTCGTATTGAACCGGAAAGACAAACGGTTGCGCAGGGAACTCAAATTGAAATTAGATGCATTGCTTCAGGAAATCCATCACCAACCGTTGAATGGACGAAAGTTGGAAGCACACTACCCGCGTCCATTCAAACGTCTAATGAGGTTCTCAGGATCCCCACAGCTCAGGTCAGTGACCGTGGAGTTTACGTTTGTACCGTAGAGAATTCTGCCGGTAAAAGTCTTGCATCTGCAGTCGTGGAAGTAGATCGTCGAGAAGCGCCTCAAATTGAAATGTATCCAAGTGCCCGACAAACCGTTGTTCAGGATGGAAGCGCACTCTTCCAGTGCCGTGTCGTGGCAGGAATACCTTCACCTAGAATTACCTGGACTCGTTCCAGTGGTCAGAGGATCCCATCAAATGTTGAAGAAATCCAAGGAGGCGTTCTCAGATTCAACAGAGTAACTGGAGATGAGAAGGGTCAGTATATTTGCACAGCAGAGAGCGTTGCTGGAACTACGACGGCCATTGCAGCTTTAGATATCCAAACACCACCGAAGGTCACAATCACTCCTGACACTCCACATCGGGTGAGATCAGGAGACAGAGTTCGATTAGAATGCAGAGCTGAAGGTGACCCATTGCCAACTGTCAACTGGAAACGTCTGCAACCAGGCCAAGTAGATGGAATGAATTTGCCAGCATCTCAATTTGGAACCCCACAAACTGCCATGTATGAAATCACACGAGTTACCAAAGCAGATGAAGGATCGTACAGTTGTATTGCACGAAACGAGGCTGGTTTAGATGAGGGCAGGATTCAACTTTTGGTCGATGACCTGTCAGATGAGTCCATTCCATGGTCTCCAGGTTCCGAAAGTCACACACATCATTCTACTCATCCCACGCATCACACTCCCGTCAATGAAGAAGTTTACCATTATCCTGTAGGAGGCCGGGCGGAATTACGATGCATTCAACGTCAGTAGCGCATATACTTAAATTAATATTTTAAATTTCATGTGGTTTAATATTTTAAATTTAATGTGGTTTTTTATTGCTATTTGCCTTTGAACTATGATGCATTTGTGAATGTGATGTGTAGCATACGAAGGAGGTATCTTTGACCAATTGTATTTGGACTGGGAGCGTGCCGACAAGGGACCCATGCCCAGTTCCTACGAAACCAGAGACGGCATTTTGTACATTAATGACGTGAAACCTCAGGATGGTGGAAGATATCACTGCACTGGAGCGAATCGACAAGGACAGATTGTTTTGACTGTAGATGCTAGACTTGAAGTCGTTGGAAGTAAGTTATCAGTTTTAGATAGTTAAAATCGTAATCTGTGGGAAAAAGTAAACAATTTATTTTTAACTTAGTATCCAGAAATATAAATACAAATACATAGCTGTGGGTATTGGTTTACTAAAAATTGATCTATAAATGATTGAAATGAGAATAAGTTTTTTTGCCAAATAAATTATCGCTGCTTTGTTTGGGAAAGGCGGTACATGCCTGAACCTTAAAGGTTAATAGAAATTTCTTGACTCGTCTCGGTGTTTATCTTGTTTTATAATTAAAAGAATAGTGATTAATTAATATTGTTTGTGATACATTAGATAAGTAGTTACCCGCACGTACGTGCTTAGTTATGTATGTAATGTGTTCGTACATTTAGTGTTGCTTATATCTCCTGTGTAGTTATTTTTGATATTTTTTAATGTGATCGCTTTAATCATTTAGGAGCCAAAATCCAAAAGTAATTATTACCTGAGGTCACAACGATCGTGTGTCATAAGTAATGTTTTGATTTTTTACCTGAATTTATTTTGGCTAAATAGGGTATATTTACCTTCAGATTCCAAAATCGCTGTCATTTCTTTGTGTGCATTCATGGGTGAAACGTGTGCGTAAAACTGTCAAGTTATCGATTGAAATTCCTTTTGTACTATACCTGGTTGTTCTGTAATGTGTAGTTGCTCCCCCGAGTATTAAACTTGAACCTGTTCGTCAAACGGTGCGTCGTGGAGACCAGGTCAATATTGACTGTCTGGCCAGTGGAGAGCAACCTATTACAATCCAGTGGTCGAAAACGGATCGTCAACCATTCCCTCATTCCGTTATTGTCAATGGACCTCGTCTTACCGTAAGTGCAGTGGAAATTTGAAAATGAAAAACAGGCAAAAGTTTTTCTAACTTTCAAAACCTTGTTATTATTTCACATTATAAACTTAATTTTAGTTCCGTGGAATTGAGGTCTCTGATGCTGGCCGTTATGCTTGTCAAGCTTCGAATGCTGGAGGAACGGCAGAAGCTGTGGCTGAAGTGATTGTGAATCCTCATGGAGGTGGACCACCACAATTGAGACCCAATCGGCGAGAACAAACAGCTTACGTGGGATCATCGGCCGAATTACATTGCCTTACTCGGGGTCAACGGATCAGATGGCGAAAGGATGGCAGCACTAATCTCCCCATGACAGTAATCCCTCTGGGAAATGTATTGAAATTTGTCAGTTTACAGTTATCGGACTCTGGACGGTACATTTGTGAAACAGATGAAGGTTCTGAGCTAATTGACTTGACGGTTGAAGGTGAGACGCTTGCTCGTGCTAAACGTACCCATAGTCGTAGTCATAGACGTCACATCTGATCTATAAAATCATAAATTTTGAATTTAAACTTGTATTTTCATTCAAATTAATTTGTAAGATATTCGAACATTTTTTGAAACATATATTAATCATATAATTATAATTACTTACGTTACTACCTACCTTACCTACCTATACTAGAAATTAGCCTAAGATATTGTCATATCGTGTGAAGTCGTGCCATATGCCATTTTTATAGCGTAGCCATAATGTTTCTATTCACAACATTTTTTGTGAATAATCACATATATTCTGTAATTACTACCCATCGTGATTATCATTATGATTTTTAGCATTTTAGTTTTTTTTATTAATAATGATTAACAACATAAACAACAACCATAATCATTTTTACAACCATTTATTTTCAATTTTGAAATGACCCGCGTGGGCTAACTGACTTTTTTCACCAAAAACTCCAAAATTTTCTACTCATTGGGTTTTTTACAGTACGTAATTTTTTGGTGGTGGTTTAATTTTTTTTGCTAAAATTATCTAATTTTTACCTGTATTACTTTTGTTTTATTTCCTTATAGTGTAACATGTATTTGAACATATGGAAAAATATTATTTTCATTTAAATTTTTATAATTTTCCTTAAACTCCTAATTATTCTGATTCTGAATAATTATCATTACTCCTGCTCGCTAATAAATTTTTTGCTGCTGCAAATAATTACATCAGTACAGTAATCATTTTAATTATTGAACCTATTAAATTTATTTTAGCTATTAGTTTATATAGCTATAGCTTAGTTTAGATTTTTTTAGCAATTTTTATGTACTCCTGCTATGATATTATTAGACAATTAGTGGACTTTTGGTCTAGCTCTAGCATTCCTAGCAATCCCAGCCATTTTGACTTGCACTACAGTAGTGTTTTTTGCGGATTCACAAATTGCTACATAATTTTTTAATCTGATACATAGTTATTTGTGTTTTTTTGCTATTAGAATTTAGAAGAGTTTTAGAATAGTGATGACCTGGAAAATACGTTTTTTATGATTTAGTTGTGTTCCGTTATTCGAGTTTTACTTTGATTCGACTTTTTATTTATTGAGGTTACTATTTTTGGACTTATTTTTATTTGAATTTTTAAAGAATTGTTTCGCCAGTTGAATTGATTGTATATGAGAGTCAAGTTTGACGTTTGACGTTGTGTAGACATACTGTGCATGTAAATATAATGGAATGTGTGTAGCTCCGACAAGCCACCTGGGTCAAGATGGATGTCAGCTTGACGAGTTTAGATGTGAAAATGCAAAACAGTGTATTCCCCAAGTGCAGTATTGTGATGGGGAATTGGACTGTTTAGACGCCTCTGATGAGACTCATTGTCCACCAAGCAGTGATCCTAATGCTCCAAGAAAGTTACGAATTCGACATGTTAGGGGTAACCAATAACTCTGCCTGATCTCGAGAAAATCTTTGCATAAATTCCAACTTGTAATATCACTGAAAGTCCACTGTTTAGTCTCTTTATTACATCCTAAACACGTATTATCATTTCTTTTCAAAAGGTTGCGTTTTTTATCAGTCATTATTTTTCGTTTTCAATTAATTTAATAATGAGTAAAAGACAGTTTTTTGTTTCTATAATTATTGCAGAAGTAATTATTTTTGTATTTCACTTTGGTAGCCAATTATGTAAAGATTTTCTCTCACCTTTTAATGTTTTATTTGTTTTTTACGATTAATTTCTTAAATTTCTCACCTCTGTACATTTCCTGTGCTTTTGTGATCTGTTCTATAATTAGTTCTGCTGTGGCCTACTAAATGGTTGTCTGTATTTGTTGTGTTGCAATTAATCTTTTTTCTCATCTACACTATTTCTATTAGTTGAAAAATAACTACAACTTTTCTATTTGCATGCTTGTATATGTTTAGTTTATGGATTATGGATATTGTATTTAAATGTATTTTAAATGTATATAGTTATTCTAGACATTTTACATTTTATTTTGCTGGTTCTTATTTTATTTCAATCATTTCTAATTCTTAAAATCAACATTAATGTAAATCAATATCATGTGTACTACTCACACGATTTTGCCGAATTTCCAACTGATGATGATGATTTATAAAGTTAAACTAAATACGACAAAACTAATTACTATTACCAGTAACGTTAATGATGCGTGTTGTTGAAACGTAGTACGGAGATGTATTACATTTAAATTTAAGAATCAGTCAATTTAATCAATGTAATTAAGATTGCTCGATTTGAATTACTCTAAAGGACGATGGTTAAGTTAGTGTATAAGATACTTATAAAATTAGTATGTGGGAAAGTAAATGTCTTTTTGTCACTTACGAATAGGATTATTCGAGATGGGTGCTTTAAAGTTTGTTGAATGTTTTCCGTTCAGGCGTTGAAACGATAGCTGTTAGGATCACACCGAATCGGGATTTATACCGAGTTGGTGAAGACGTGGAGGTGAGATGTGATGTAACGGGAGGTATTCCAGCACAAGTCCGGTGGACTAAAGTAATAGGCGATATGGGCACGAATGTTCGGACGCTCGGAAATGTTCTGAGGGTGCCAGATGTTCAACCTGATAATGGTGGGGTTTACAGATGTAGCGTCCAAACAAGTGGTGGAAACTATCAAGAAGATTATGCTTTGACCATTCAAGGTACCTGCATACCCATTCCTCCTTTAAGTGATCATATGGTCACCTGTTATTATGTAGAATCCTTTTTCCTTTCTTAGTTTAACATTTTCATTGTTTTTATTTTCGTAAGCAGCGAATCCGGACAGAATTCAAAATTCTGCGCCGATTGAGACCAAGATGGCTCCCTATGGATCCACAGTGACGATGGACTGTCAGGCAGATTTAGACGCCCCCGTGGTGTACACATGGAATAAGCAAGGAGGTCTGATCTCGTCTGCAGCAACGCCACACGGTCCCACCCTCACCATCCCCGATGTGAGCCCAGAAGATGCTGGCACCTACATTTGCTCCGCGTCGAACCTAGTCACATCCATGGATATTCCTACCGTTCTGGTCGTCACCGGCGTCGTACCGTATTTCTCACAGGCTCCACAATCCTACATGACTCTACCGACTCTTCCAGATGCTTACCTCTCCTTTGATATCGAGGTCTCCTTCAAACCAGAAGACAAAAACGGTAAATTAAATCCACTATANGCGTCGTACCGTATTTCTCACAGGCTCCACAATCCTACATGACTCTACCGACTCTTCCAGATGCTTACCTCTCCTTTGATATCGAGGTCTCCTTCAAACCAGAAGACAAAAACGGTAAATTAAATCCACTATAGTTATAAGTTTCCTAATTCTTGTGGTGAGGTGAAAGCGTGCAATTTGCACTGCAATTTACATAATTTGGTATGGTGTTATATTTGCAGGATTGATTTTGTACAATGGCCAGCAGCGGGGTGGTGGCGGTGACTTTGTATCCTTCGGACTTGTCAATGGTATTCCCGAATTCCGCTTTGATGTTGGATCTGGCCCGGCTGTAATCCGAGGTGCTGAACAAATCCGAATCGGTCACTGGCACACGGTCAAGTTGAGTCGGGATCGTACCGAGGGAACAATGATTGTCAATAATGAAGAGCCTTACTTTGGAAAGATCAGTGGCAATTTCCAGGGACTGAACCTCATCGAACCTTTGTATGTGGGAGGAGTGCCTAACTTCGAATCCATCCATCGTCTTTCAGGACTTAACCGTGGTTTTACTGGCTGCATCAGTGAATTGATAATCGGAGGCAAGAAGCAACAACTTCTGAGAGACTCACAGACCAGCCGAGGCGTGTCCACCTGCGACACTTGTACCACCAATACGTGCAAAAATGGTGGCGTTTGCCAGGAGGGGTTAACAAGTCGTGGTCAAACATGCATCTGCCCACCAGGTATGTCCAGATACTAGTTAAGCAACTATTGCTTTCAAGCTGGTGGTTGAATCAGTTCATTGACGTTTGGAACAACTCTATTATAATTTATGTTTGAATGAAATTGTTTCTCAGGTTATTCCGGAGAAGAGTGTGAAACACCAGGACAAGCTTGTTACCCGGCTGCTTGTGGCATCGGCAAATGTGTCAATGTGCCTGGAGGATTCGATTGCTACTGTCCGTTTGGAAAGACTGGAATTCGTTGCGAACGGGACGTGTTGATTGAGGAACCGTCATTTACGGGTGACTCTTTCCTGGCATACCCAACGCCTAAAGCACTCAAGTCCTTGAAAATGGCTCTAAAAATTAAACCAGAGACAGATGCGGACGGACTCTTGATGTACAGCTCTCAAACGGAGGAAGGAAATGGGGACTACACTTCGCTGGCTATTAAGGATAAACACATTGAATTCCAGTATGACACCGGAAGTGGTCCTGCTATAATTAGAAGCAAGAGACAAATCAAACCCGGCGAGTGGCTCGAAATTTCACTGGAAAGAAATCTACAGGACGGGGAACTACTGATTGAAGGCGATGAAGTGAGGCGTGGAAAATCTCCAGGAACGACTAGAGGACTTAACTTAAACACTCCACTGTACTTAGGAGGCTTTGACCGACAGCGGATTCAGCTCAACTCTAATCTCAGAATTAACAAAGGATTCTCTGGATGCGTATCTGAAGTTCGTTTTTTTATCATTTATTTTTCAGCACAATTATTTAAAATGTTTCATATAATTTACTAGATACTATGTAAAGGTGAACGAATCCCTATTTAAAGTCTTAAATTTCTGTAGCTTGCAGTATCTGGTATGGAACTGAATCTGGTCACTTCCGTCCTTGAAGCAGCCAACGTTGAAAACTGCGGAGGTGGTGCAGTTCAGAAATGTGAAGGAACTGATCCTTGTTTGAATAATGGAAAATGTCGAAGCAACTCAACCCACGAGTACTTCTGCGAATGTCCTTACAGCTTTAGCGGCCGAAATTGTGAAATCCGAGACACATGCGCGAGTAAGCCCTGCCTCAATGGTGGTGTTTG
>JAAXYX010005912.1:0-10323 GCA_036851915.1 Ptenothrix huangshanensis
CGGTACCAATCAGAAAGACTATAAACGTCCAGGCTGCCTACACGACTGGCTAGGGAATTTTATTGGAAACCTTGGAATTAGATTCATATTATGAGGAAATGGAAAATTTTATGTGTTTTTCGTATGGTCTGAGATGATTTCTTATATTTCCTTGGCGTAGACTGTTATACGTATGTACAGCACTTGCAAAGTAAATTTGAGAAAATTGATACGGAGTTTAGCTGCTTCATGAAATTCACTAGAAGATAAAATGTAGTTAAGAAAAGTGTATTAGGCCGGGTATTAGGAAGGGTCGAGGCCAAAATTGAATAGGGGATGTAAAAAATGAAAAACTGATGTGGAGTGTCTTGAAATGTGTCGTAAAAGTTGTCGTTTGATTCGATTCCACGGTGATCTTAAATTTATTGCAAAGGCCTCATCTAATGTTATGATTCAGTAACTAATACTCTCTCGTTTTTATTAGTGTATTTCAGCAATTCAGTGTATGAGCAAACATGTAGGTGTAATTGGGAAGTACAGTGTTAAATGGCAGTGTTTAGCCGAGAAGTTAGGTAACTATAATATGCATATTACCTACTTCGGTACAGAGTACAGATACGTTGATACTCATCATACGGGCATATAGAAATACTGAACTGGGCTTAGGTGGATTGAGCATAGCGAAGAAGCTTTGATATCTGGTTTCAAATCTTTATAATCAAAAACTGATGATTTGAAATAATAATGAATTGTTCTTAATTGTTTTTTTGTAGGAAGTGAGATCATCACCTGTACAAGATTCAGATGACCATTTATTGATCAAAAAGAGTCGTTGTGAACCACCAGTCGTTTCTCCATCTTTCAATCGATCTCCAAATCCTTCCTTGCCAACAAAAATACCGCCATTTATTCAATACTCGCAAAATGAACAAACTGGTATGTAATTGATAATTTATTTGTTCATCATTAATGTTTTATTTACTCCCCGGTGTTAATCCATATTCTAATTAGAATTCGATGTCCCCATTTGTCTTACCTTACAATGATTTGATTGATTTACAGGTATAAATACATCAGAATTAGAAAAGGTTAAACAGATGCTTCTGTACAGACTGGGTCAGGATGGGGTCAGTGTGAATTGTATCCTTGATAAAATGGCCAGTAAAATCTCATCATTGGAACAGATCTGTCAGAAACAAGAAAAACTTCTTAATGGGTCGCAAGTGAAGGTAAGGAAAAGCTTAGCGGATTCAGTGCACTTGATTTTAATAAGTTAGCAAAATTTGTAGAAAAATAAAATATGTAGACATGGCTACTTGAATGGGTTAATTATATGATTTGATTTGACGATACTAAATGAAGAATTTTGTTGTTGTTTGTGGTTATGCAGGCTGGATCGGAACTACAGACTAAAGTTAATACAATGGAAGCAGAGCTCCACTCACTAAAGAAGCAGCTCCTTCGTCGTCATGAATCGAATCAAAGTAAAATAAAAGTTCAGTCAGAAGATATGTGAAATTTTCTTTTTGTTAAACAAATCAATTTCAATTTCAATGAATTAAATATACGATAATTCAAATATAACAAATATATAGTAATTATTATTACAGTTTACAATCTTACCTAATGCATGGAGACTATATATAATTATTACAGAATTAGATTTAGATCTATAGATATCCTATGTATACATAGAGATAGTTGTGTAAAAAATGAATATAATTTTATTCATTTCAACTTTTTGAAAATATTTCGATGCCGTCTGTAATTTTTAATTAGTTTTATATATATTATTATAATTATCGTTATAACTTACTACAGTTATAATTACAATTTAGTACGAGGTTAGCTGCTTTCGTGTAGTACTCATTAAGAGTTTAGTTGGTAGAAATTTAGAATGAAACTAGAACTAAGTAACGAAAAAGCAAACGGATCGCATGTAATATGTAAATGTTTTGTTTATAGTTTGTACCAGTAAGTTATGGACACTGTCTAATTGTAGGACTATATATAATAATATATAATTTTACCTTTGTGTATAATTATATATTTGGAGAATCAAAGCAATTGAAAGCTTCTGAAATAATTATACTTATAGACGTTATAAATGTGGTTTCACTATGTAATGCAATTAAAATTACTATACTACCATAATTATTAATTATCATTCAACATTCAATATTGTTGTTGTGTTGCTTAGAACCAGAATGTAATGTTTTAAAAATCGCAAAATAGTATGGATTAGTTGCGTCCAAGAGTCTAAAATTAGATAGTTGAAGTTGATGAGGTTTAAGAAGCAAGGATTTCAATTTTAAGAAACTTGTTACACAAATTAAATTTAACTATAAATGATACGATAGGGAGTGACGATACATATAAGGTATATAATATATAGGTAATTATGCTAGTTGAAAACTTTGACTAAAACAACAAAATGATAAGACTTGATGCCAGAAATGGAAATAAACAAGGCAGTGACAGAACGAGAAGTAATATGTAGCGGAAGGAGCTAGATAATAAATATGGGTTTGCTAACCGAAAGTTTGTGTGAAGAAGTTCGTTCAAGTACTGACATGCACAAAAGTATCTCTATGATTACTGTATAAAATATTTGCAACAATACAGATATAATGATTAATTATTACTAATTACATAATACTTGCATATTAATACTATTACTTAAGTACATTTAAACTGCTATTGCTATTTGTTGTTCTTGTTATTACTGCATACAATTATGATGAGTATTCAAAAATTTGAAGTTAGAAGGAAAAGAAGGTAGTAGTAGAGATATGAATTTATGTGTAGAATTAAAGCGCTTGTCATGATTTCATAAGAATGCATAATCAAAGCATATTACTGTCAGAGTTACGTAGGTTACAATGTCAAGTATACTGAAACTTAATTAGTTGGTTAATAATTGTTATCATAAATAGTTATATGTAAACTATATTATGTAACAACATAGATAGTTGTATTGTAGTCATAATGTTTGAATTTTGATTACTACAGTTTCAGTAGTGTAAGTGGCTAAAGCAATTTCATTAAGTGTATTAAGTATCTATAGTATAAATAGATAACGCAGGTTCAGATATTTTTTGGATGTAATTAATAATTAGTTGGTGTTCAGTCTGTCGTCTGTCTACTAGACTAGTGGGTTCAAATTTCGAGTAGGGTGTAGTAATGCGCAGGAAACTATCATTCGTCATTCATGAGGCAAGGGGACTTGTTTGTATTAAATATACGATTGTAAGTAAGTAATTATATGGTTATGGTATCCACACAAAATAGTTGCATTTTTACCGCATTATACCCAAAATTATTACATATTTTTTTATTTAAATAGCTACCATTTACCAGCGGATCATCGGTCGAAAATATATAGTAAAAGTAAAGCGAGTTAATATGCAGTAATTATGCAACCATGGTGATGAGTAATATATAAGAGAGAATTTAAAATCAAATTCAAAAATAGGTGTTCGATTGCCTATAATGTAACAAAACGGAATCCATTGTTCATGAATATACGAAAAATTTGAAATAGCTTTAAGGATCTGCGCTGTAAAATGTAAAAACAACTTTTCGTTACATATTAATTATACTCACCCCGAATGTGGTTTACTAAGGGAATTCAAATGTTTCCCTGTGATTTATATAACTCTGATGGATTAAAAGTATTAATTTATAAATTTTAATATTTGGAGATTATCTTGTGGAAACGTAATTATTATTCTACGTAGTTGCTTCAGTTTCAATTGATATTTTTGTAATAAATGCGTAATATAATTTAGATTTAAATCGGTATTTTGACCTTTAGGCCCTTTTTGTCTCTTTTCATGACTTTCGCGTTCCGGTACAATTATTGTAACTGGCGCTTACCCAATTCAAGCATAAATTCAGTTTGTAAATACTTGTATTTGCTAAGGATATTAGAAATATTTGCTGCATTATCAAATATGTAATTACAATTATTTCGATGTTTTGTGGTTTAGGAAGAGTCAACAGTGTAGGTTGGATTTGGAATATTATTTGAATTTGAGGAGAATAGTTGTGTTTATATGACGACAGTGCTATTTAGGGCATACTATACTTCTTATATCACATGCATAGTCAGATCAGTCGTGTGAATTTTCCTATGAAATCATTAATCGTATTGTAATTATTAATTATAATATTCGTGTTCTGTACTGTATCTTGTACAAATCATACAACTGACATAATTATTAACTCTCATTATGTAACATAATTACTTAAGTATTACATGCCTACACGTGTGACATGCAACATGCAACGGATACAGCATACACGTTAACAATCCTGTTATTTTTTACCTGTGTATCTGTGGAAAAATTGAAAACGAGCTCACTCTTCACCGAGTTAAATGCGTCTTCAAAAACATCTTTGTCGTAATTTTTCGCATTTGGATTTTTAGATATCTGAATATTTCAGATTGAAGGAATGAAGGTTAAAATCTGATAAGATGGCCGTGGTGTAGATTTTTTTTTCATTTCTAATGATTGCTGATGTATCCAAAGATTATTTTTAAATCTAAAAAAATGTCAAAAGTCTTGCTTCTAGAAACATGATTACATTTACATACTGAATAACACTGCAATCAGAGTTACAAGCAATTTGACAACAACAGTAATATTATTCTATGATTATTGCATAGTTAAAAGTTTTAACACATGTAAAATTATGTACGTATTGCTTGCTACCTTGCTACGCTAATTATAAAACGATAGAGTCAGTACTGAAAGGAACCGTATATACATACATATATAATCAAATGCGAGTATGATACAATACTAATATTTAATACCAGAACAGAACCAGTGAAGAGAGAATAATAAGTTTAAAACTGAGGTTGCTATACATGAAATTTATAATACAAAATGACAGTAATTAGATTTTACTAAATGCTAAAAGTAATTGTAGGTAGTTTACAGGTGTGTTAGGGATACAAGTAAGTTTGAATAGTAATAATTGTATCTACGTAGCGTGTGTAGTTATATTGTAATATGATGATTATTGCATAACTATAAAATTACTGAATAGAATTGTAAGATTTCTATAAACTATCGTGTAAGTATATAAATACAATTAAATATGAAATCATTGATAAAACTGAATAGTGATATTAATTGTGACGACTTTTGACTTTATGTAATTATAGTCTTTATTACATAGAATTATGATTAATATTCAATTGCTATTATATTGATAATGATCATTGTTATTATGATGTAAGTTATTATTGTAAAATTTATTATTGTTCGTTTTGTTTTCTTCGTTACATTGTTGTTATTATGAATTATTATTGGGAAGAGAATATGTAGTACACACACATGATGCATGATAATGATTCATTATACATACATACAATCTTTACATAATATTTTAGTTTGACTGATTTTGATTATTATTATATTATTATTTTCATTTGATCATTACTATTAATATCATTATCATTATTATTATTGTTATTATGCTACGAATTTCATTTCATTTTAATTGACTTTTTTTTCTCGCCTTACTTACTTTATAGTACCCTCCTTTCTCCAGCATGCAGACCTACCCAATTTTGATAGGTGTGTCATTGTCATTATTAATAGTAATGATGATACAAACCAAAAAAAGTTTAGTTTCCATTGTTTGTGTTTTTTGCGATGTTTTGAATTCTTCATTTTAAATTTTATTTCAATCTTTTGTTCTCGAGTAATGAATTAATGAATTAAAAATTCGAATCCGAATTCCAAATTGAAACTGGAAGTGCAGATGTAGACACTTCGATATCGACGTCGATTTGTTATTATGCCAGTAGTAGATACAGATGATGTAAAGCCGATGTTAAGTCTAGCTGATAGCTATCTACATAATGTCAAGCAGTTACATTATGATTGGTGATGTACAGATAATTATGTATACCGCCAGTAATTACACATACTAACGCTATAAATAATTATTGTAGATAAACAACGGAAACAAAGTAAAATCTTTATCGTAAATTCAACTTTAGTAGACATTATATAGAATCTATGTTACATACATGATGATGAGGAAGCAAAAATTATATATAACTATGTATGTATAAAAAACAAACTCAAATTGTGTACCTGAATCGAAAAAATCCAATCCAAGATAATTTCAGCCATGTTGTTAAAATTTAAAAGATAAAAAAATGAAAACTATAAAACTTGAATACACGGTAATAATAATTATTGAACACTTAAAAAAAGTTTACATATGAATGAATTGCATTTTATTATATCGTTTATATAAAAAAAGAAAAGTAAGCATAATAATACAATACTGGTCAGTAAAATGACGGACTGAGCATATTATTGAAAATTCTACATCTACACATTTAATTAAATTACTATCTAAATATATTATATACTAATATAAAGTAAACCGACTTAAATTTAAATTCATTTGAATTAGCTATACTCGATTCCGGTTCTGGCACCGGATAACATTTAGTGGATTATAAAATATCGAAGATGGAACCCCAGTTATCGTTTTCATTTGGAAGTGAAAATGGAAACAAAATCAAACATAGTCAAAACGGCAAGTTATTTTAACACCACCACACACACCAAACGTGTATAATACAGCATACAATGAACTTCAGTATGGTTATATACTTCACAAGTATAAAATTACGAATTGAAAATAATGTTATAGCTTCGTCTGTCATTTAATGATGATGCTACCTCTCTATCTGCGGACTGGATCTTACCTTGTCTGTCCAAAAAAACAATAACGAGAAAAATGAAAACGTTCGTTGGAAAATCAAGAGTCAACTACCTAACCTATAACCTAAAAATGTCCTCAAGAGGAGCAAGTACATAATTATAAAGAATCTAATAACGATAAGTGGTTGTTGTTGCCAATTTTAATATATTGTAATCACTTATATTTGAATACTAGTGATGGTAACCTTAAATGTTAGTCGTAGTTAGGAGAGATTAGAAATCAAAATCAAAATCGACAATTATTATGAATTCAGAATAAACAAACAACATAGCCATAGTGAAGAATTATTGTGGAAAAGAAGCGGGATAACTAATTACTGGGAAAGTTGCACCCCAAGCAGTTTTTTACTCTGCTTACTTATTTAATTGCTACTTCCAATTTGATTTCTCAAATGTAGAAATACAAACTGTAATTAATTCCTTCATTTTCAACAACTTGTTATTAGGTGATTGAGTTTACAGAATAGCTCAAATTGTGCATGATAACACGGTAATTTATAATTGTATGATAATGATAGTGTTACTTATAAATTCCTTCATTTTCAACAACTTGTTATTAGGTGATTGAGTTTACAGAATAGCTCAAATTGTGCATGATAACACGGTAATTTATAATTGTATGATAGTGTTACTTATTCCAGTCAAAAATTCGATTGTAAAAACAATAATGGTGACGAATTTGCAAAACTAGTAACAGAATTATCTGAAAAAATACAAAGCTAAGTAAGCAATTGTTGCAGACAGACTCTCGAATCTTAGCAGTTAGAATATAATTAGTAATGAATTAATTGTATAACAAAGCATAATGTAGTTGACAAGCATAATGATAATGACAAAAATGAATTATATAATTAATCACATCCGTTATTATGATCATTATTACCATCGTTATCGTCATCGTCATCAACGTGCAGTGAAGTGAAGTGTAGGTCCGTATGTGTATGACAGGACAGTGCATACTTATAAAGCAAAATGGAAAAAAAGAAGATAGTTTACAAATTGTTTTGTATTTATTTACGAATAATGATTCAGAATGTCTACTATTGAAAAATGAAATGGATGAAACGTGAGAGGAAGTAATAAAAGTTGCCACTATGTTCATGTGGCCAATTGATTATTCTTAATTCTGCTTCTTCATTCTTCTATTGTTTTAATTCACAAGCATTCATTATTTATAACGATACCGATAAATCCAACCCAGTGCATATTACATTACACCTACACGCGTGGCCGATAATAGCATTAAAAGCATATTGAAACGTTTTACCCCCGGTCACAATTGTTTGCTGCCTTGTGACCTTTGATATTTTTAAAAAACATATGTAAATAGCATAATGGACCCGTGAAGTGAAAAGCACCTACGTTCCCACAAAAATTATAGAAAGCATAACGGAGTCTATAAAAAGCTCCAATCACAGGTATGTCTGCGTCGACTGAATTTTAAAAGAAAAAAACGTGATCTACAGTAAGCGATAAATTCAGTGATTTTTGAACATTGATTTTTGTGACAGCTAATTTTTTGAAAATAAGTTAAAAGTTTTTTGTATAAATAGCATGGTTTCATATAAAAATCATAGAGGTTTCAAAAAACTATAAACGGCATAACAAGGTTCCAAAAATCCATGAAAATCATAGCTGTATTCCAAATAAAATTAAAACATCATATTGTTTTGGGGTTCCAGAAAAAGCATAATTTCGGTCGTCTTAATTGCCAAACAGAATTAAATAGAGTTAGTGCAAAAAATGATATTGCATAATATTGCTATATCAAACAGCTAAAATTGTTCAGTTTACAACGGAGACAAAACACCTCTGCACTATGAACATATTCTCAAATCAAACAAGACTCGTGGGAGGAAGTTTAGAACGCCCGCATTTTATCGATTTTTAGCCGGGTATCCTACCAGTGTTTACACAAATGACAGGAGGTAAATGCATAAGAAAGCACAGGACCAGACCAGCAACCGCAACGAGCAATAGAAGCACACACAGACTGAGAAGGAATGAGACTAGTGACTTCTTTGTGCTGTTGAAAGATTTAAATTGCAGTTCGCTCGAGGGAAAACAAGTAAATTAAATTCTAAAGAAATTACTGCATATGCTGCTAACGCAAATAATTCACAGGAAAATGTTCGTAATTTCATCAGCCATTTCTATTCTACTCCTTGCGTACTTCATTGGAACCATTAGACCAGAAAAAGAAGTTGTGTTTGAATTTAAAGAATTTGATAATGTAGAGTCTCCGAAAAACGTAAGTACTTTCTATTGTTTCATTCAATGGTTTACGAGTGTTTAAAAATTGGTTTTGCTACTGAATACTACATAAGAGAAATTAAAAACTTTAAAATTAATCACAATTACATACTGCAAGTTATGTATTTCATTGTGTTTATTTTGAAATTAGGAACTAGCGTGGCGAGAATGGGAAGCTGCGTGTGAACAAACACCGGCTTGTCTTGGACTGTCACAGTTAAATAAAACCAAGTGTGTAAGAAAATGCATGTCACCCAGTTGCTACTCTGAACTTTATGCTTTCGATGAGGTAATCAACTCTTATATGTATACATTTACTACTGTGTACAACAGTATACACAACTATCGTATCAGAATTCCTGCTTAGTTGATCTTTGATAGTACGAGTTCATAAAACACTTAAGCTACAAAGTGAAAGTATTTAGGATTGTTATGACTGTAGAGTATGATATTCCAATAATAATTAATAGCGACTTTTATTCCTTAAATTATTTTACAGTTGGAAGAAGGGGAGATAGATATTCGAGCAGTATCCTTCAAGGGTTGTTTTGGACAGCGAAAGTGGAAGAAAGCGAATCTAACCATTATTCAATTGTAATTAAAAAGCTATACTGAAATTAAAGACATTAAGTTCTAACTCAAATAATGTAAACCGATAATGTATGTATGGTCAACACAGGAGGAAATTCAAAATGTAACACTTTTATTGAATAAAACTTTTTGTATTGTTAAATAGTAATAAACGTTATTCAATTGCTCGAAACACGAATTTTATTTTCAGAATTTGTTTAAAGTGCTGATATTATTTAAAATTAAAAATACCATAATCATGATAATTGGGGTTCACTTGTGTAAGAAGCAGGAATCCCACTCTGTCCTTGGTAAATCTTGAAATTCTCTTCAGCAGGTAGCTCTTCAATTCCTTGCCAATTTAAACCAATTCTAGAAACTCCATTGAGTAGACTTACGTCCAGTAGGTCATTTCGGGCGGAATATTTGTCAAAAGGCACGTGTTCTTTATTACCTGTGTTGTTTTTATGGGAATGAGAAGATATACATTATAAAATTACGATGATGCAAAAAACTATAACCTTGTTATAAGAATAAATAGTTAAATATTCATACAAAAATTACACGTACCTGGCAAAAGAACACGGTAGTCGACAAAATAATCAGCATGTGCATTCTGGCGACCAAATGCAACTTCTACCTCCCACGGGGTAACAACAACCTGATAAAACTCCTTGCTCTCAATTAGAGTGGATTCCGGACAAGCAACCAGAACAAATACATTGATGTCTGGAAAGTTGGCAAGTTTCGGTGCATTAATCTC
>JAAXYX010005913.1:0-10319 GCA_036851915.1 Ptenothrix huangshanensis
CCAAAACAAAATAATTATTGTATCTTAATAACAACCAAAGGCAAAATAAGAATGCAAATGCAAATGCAATGAAAATGATAATTAACAAGTCAGGTAAACGAGTTGATCCTGCTTTTTGCTTTTGGTATGATTTCAAGCTGCAATCACATAAGAAGATGAATATTAGGTTCTATTTAGACAACGATGGGATAATTGAGCATTAACTGTCACATTAAATAAGTAATGGGCGGACGTTGATTTTGAAACTGTGAACGTTGACAATCGTTCGTAATAGGTAATTTGTTAGGAAGAAAACGGTGAATTACATGCTGGGTAACGTAAATAGGTTCTGCAGAATGAGCACAAATGTTAAGATAAGATTCTGTGCTAAAAACAATGTGCATTTCAGTCGTATTTTTACTCTTGTATCATCAGGATTCTATTCGAAATTCCAACTCACCTTAAAACAGAGAATAGGCCGGGTAAAAAGTTGAATAAAAAAAGGAAATAACGAAAATTTTACGGCCAAATTACGTACTGTGCCAGATAAATCCTTGTATGTAATAAACTGTGTTCTCAGTGGTAGCATTCCTCATTCCACTCCGCTGTCCTCCATATCTTAATGCAATACAAACAGACCCTATAATAAATTGGAAAAGAATGCGCTGAAGAAAATGACCCTTATTTCAAGTGGAAAGGTTGTACAAATTCATAAGCTACTCCTAGCAGTGATATTTGTGATCGCTGTGAATATCTTTTTGCTCACTGTGCAATCGACATCGAGTGTGGATAAAAAACAAACTGTTCTTCCCGAGTCCACTGTATCTGCAAGTGAGACAAAAAATCCTGACCGCAGTAAATTAAAGGAAGAACAAGAGCGACAAGAGGAACGAGGCAAAATTATCATGAGAAGTGTGAATGAGCCTGATGTTAGAGTTCAAGAGCTAATTGATCCTCGTGAAATTGAACATCTAGCCATCCAGCCTATTAATAATAAACAGAAACAGTCAGAAGAACAAGCGGTTCTTTTGTACAATGCTAAGCAAGCAAAAGTCTTTGAAAAAAATGACGAGGCAGAACTTCAACCGCAGCCACTAGTATCATCAGTCGAAATGCCCTTCGATACGAAACTGAAACCCGAGACACTTGTTCTTGATAGTGGGTATAGTGAGAACCAAGAAAAGAAGGAAAAGAAGAGTAAACAGAAATTGAAAAAGATTCTCATATGGAATGACTACTGGGAGTCGAAAGCACTTTGGCATAAAATATTTCGTGAAATAATCTATGACAAATGCCCACACTCCACTTGTCTTCTCACGTCTGAAAAATCTCAACTGACAACAAGTGATGCGGTTCTTTTCCATCTGTTGGATCTTCATAAGGAGGGTTACCGGGTGCCGGAGTACAGAGACCCAAATCAAATATGGATTGCTATGAGTTTCGAGCCTCCATACATCCTCACTTATGCCGGAGTAGACTTTCCTAGACTCAACAAAGTTTTCAATCGGACAATGACCTACAGAACAGATGCTGACATTGTAATCAGACATGGACAATTTCTCGAGATTAAACAAGACACCAAATTCCCAAATTTCATGTCCACTTGGGTAAACTCACACGACGATATTCAACAGAGGAACTATGCACAGGGAAAGAGACGACTTGTTGCTTGGTTTGCCAGCTCTCGAGATTGCAAAAGTCAAAGTAATCGAGAGGTTTATATTCGTCAATTGCAACAGTACATCCCTGTAGATATCTTTGGCTCGTGTGGTCCTTACAAATGCGGAATTCAGAAAACCATCCGGAATCCTTATAAAGTAGAACACGACGATTGCTATATGCTTTTGAGTGTTGCTTACAAATTTTATCTTTCCTTCGAAAATTCCATTTGTGAGGATTATATCACAGAGAAATTGTACAATCATTTAAAACTAAATGTTATTCCCGTGGTTTTCGGTGGAGGGAATTACTCTTACTTTGCTCCACCACACTCGGTAATCGACGCTACGAAGTTTACTCCGAAGGAGTTGGCGGACTATTTACAACTCTTGGATGGTGATGATGAGCTGTACAACGAATATTTTAAATGGAAGAAGGATTATTATATAGAAGCACACGATGGGATTCCGTTAATTTGTGATCTGTGTGATAAGATGAATCAACCGGAATGGGAAACAGAGAAGAAGGTGTATGACAAATTCGATAGCTGGTACAAGGGGAAATGTTACCCCGGATACCCGGGGAATGAAACTACTCCATACTATCTTATAAGGAACAAGGTAATACGCATTCCCTAATGCCTATAAATAAGCAATTATTCAATAGCTGAAGCCACGCAATGCAAAGCATGTTGACTGCTTGAGAATTAAAGTAGGAAAACAAAATGTTACTGTCTATCCAGTTGACGTCGACGAGTTGATAAATATCTGATGCTTTGTGTTTGGAATTACAGTTGAACGCTACCTGGACTGCTTGATCATCATTGTAAGCGCTAAAACGGACAAATTGAACTTCAATAGGAATCACCCTTTTATCAATCCAGCTGAGTAGTGTCTTTTTCCGTCCTGATTCGACCATGAAAACATTCATTTTTCCCGTGTTTTTAACAAATTCCACCACGAAACTCCTGAACTCCGTCGGTGAAAGTATTCCTTCCGTTTGAATTAATGCTTTTGTCAAGACTTCGGTGTGGTCCATGTGCACGGTTCGAATTTCTGTTCGTAGGTTTGAATATGATCCTATCACAACCTGTCAAGACAAATATGTTGACATGAGACATTTCAAACTTCAAATTTCAATCTTCGCAAAAATTAATATATTGACATGAGAGTTCTCCCACCTCATAACCAAAACCACTAGCATCTTCTAAGCGGACGTGTCCATCCGAGTGACCTTGAAATTTGAGATAAATGTTGATTTTACCCACAGATTCGATGCTTGGCTCGGGAATTTTGTAGCAGGAATCGTACTCGTGCCCGGTCAAATTTCGTACTGTGCAGGCTATTCATATCACATTTATACATTATTTTACCCAGTTAGTCAATCAATTATTATGTACAAAAATGCTTAAGTGCTCTGAGTAACTAGGCATAAAGGCAACTACATCTTATTATAATTTACAAATTATTTATTATGCATACATGTAGATATTGTAGATATGTATACCTACCTACTATTTACACTTATTTATGATTATTTTATAAAATTAACCTAAAATTATGTATTTATTAATATTAATTGTTAGGAACAAACGAGCAATAAAAATGAATAAATTATACTTACTCTCATAAGGGAAGTTCATGGAATATTCCTTATTTTCAGATTCTTGGGTTTCGCAGTCGCAATCCGGACTGCAGTTTAATAAATGAATGATTTCCCTTTCCGCAATCATAACGGGGGTCAAGTAATATATTATGAGCACCCAAGAGTATATTCTTATTGAACTATGTAAACGAAGCGTAGTCATTATTAGTAATGACTTGTAGTAATAATACAATTATTTTCTTCAGACTAAAGATTCAATGCTAAATATATACAGAATCAAAAGATTTTCAAGAGATTCCGCGTTTAATAAGTTCAAACGCGAATTACTGCGCTTGCAAATACAAAGCGGTTGTGTTTCAGAACACTTCAAAAGGCGTCAACATACTCCAGTAAGGAAAGCGATAAGAACTTAAGCCGTGCATAAATTATCATTATCTTCAAGTTTTTATGTCACCACCAAGAGGTCAATGGGTTACACGGTTTATCATCCTGCAATGATTTACATGAAGTGTGAAATCGTGCTCCCATAAACGACTGAGTAATATTCTACTTCAGCACTTTTTCAAAAATGCATAGGCCTTTTTAAGCATGTCTGTATCTCGAGTTCGATAATTGATTTTTCGGAGTTATTTTAAGAGAACAAGTTAATAGTAATGAACTTCGGGGCAGTTTCAAGCAAAAACATTTCAGTTTATCGGATGAGAGAGTGTGTTTGTAAGCCTATTAGTAGCATCGTAGTATAATTTAGTGATGTATGAGATGAATGAACTTCCAAAAGAAAAATCACAAAGCAAATGTGGCTACTTTTTGGACTCTTAATTATTGATATGCACTTACAATTAAGTTCTAATAATTCATCAACTTGGATTTCGAACATTGACATCAGCATTAACAATCATATGAACTAGATTAATGTGATTATTTGTTGAAAATATCCTACCTGCTGCTTTGACTGGTGTAAGGATTTCATGTTCGCCAATCGCTTTGCAATTGAAGGCCACTTGAATACTTTTATTGTAGTAGGCACTGAAACTGAAGTAACGAACCGACAGTGGATGCGAATCTTGCCAATGCAGCAAAGGCATCTCACTTCCCTCCGAAAATACCCACAGTTCTCCTAGTTTTCGAAAATAACGCACAAGAAATCCACGGTACTGATGCTCTGACATGATTCCTATTGTGTGTAACTTAGTAACAGAATTCACCCAGTCGGATTTTCGAATCTCTGATTGAGTGTTTTCATACGAACCCATTACAATCTAGAAGATTCAACGGTTAAACATTAGCATCAGAATTCACATAGCTAGAGTCAATATGTCATATGATCTATATTATTCACCCTTTCAAAATGTTTGTGTTTTGGCTATATACCAAATAAAACGGGACACTGTCGTTCGCATTCTGAGTGAGAATTAGGTGGGCATCGGACAATCCTTTAAATCTTATAAGTAGTTCTATGACATCGTGGTCTTTTGTGAAAGGATCCACAGAGTAAAATGTGTCATAAGACAAACCGCTTATATTTTCATGTTGACAAGCTGGAAGAATCATAATAATTTACTATCAATGGCAGTCACAAGTAAGGATTTATTATAAACCTACCTAATAGTAAACGTGACATGTATTGATATTGTTGCTGGTGGTGAATAGTTTATTTACGAATATTACAAAAGTTGACGAAATGTTGCTTACTTTCATGGACGAATTGAATGGAGCCTGGAGTTTGAGAAACTTCATTTGAGCACTTAACTGTATTGAAGATAATTATTGTGACTAGAAAAGCTACACAGATAGCAACGTTTTGTCGTGTAATCATTTTGATTTGAATACGTAAGGACACTTGTAGAGCCAAAAGTAGTGAAAGACTGATTGTGGAAGTTGCTGCAATCCCCCTTTAGTGGACATGTACAGTACACTGCCCAATAATCAGCAGCATCCTTTGTAAATCCGAAGGAATTACTTGCGATATTATGCCGTAGATTTGTTTTGACACAATAATCTGCGTCTTTTGTGCACAAGTATCTTTCTTGCGGTTGCAAGATGCGTCAACGTTAACCAGGAAGCATGTGCAACGTTCCATGTATGTAAAACATCTGGAGAGAGGAGACTGAATGGATGTAAAACTTAAGCATTTTAGCATGGGCCTTTAAATTCGAGGCACATTACGAATTGATTGCGTATACCAAACGTAATTATTATTTAGGGAAGAATGGGTGACATGCTACTCATATACTGTACACACATTGTACTGTACATGGTATGTCATGCACACTTGTTTTTACAAGATCAGTGGAACTGGACTTTGAGGTGGCAGTGACAAGAAATATGTAGAGTGCAAGAACCCAATGTTATCCAGACTTGAACTATCGAGAGAACTTTATTTAAATTGTACTTGTACATATTTATATATACGTACAATGATATGCGACTTGCTTGTCTAAACCTTCATTTACTTTTGTCATTACTTTGATGCACTTAACATTAATGGTAAGCTGGAAGCACAATGAACAATGAAGCTCAATACTACGCTACGGTCACTCACACATCACATCCTTCATATGTATTTACACACGCTGCTGCAATTCTGACCCTTCTACGAATATCACAAATTACGCTCATGAGTGCATGAACAAGCTAAAGGGGAGACTTCCTTTACGTTCCTGCATAAAGTCATCCCATTAAATTAATATTATACGTCCGTACATTAATGAATGCCTTGCTGCTTTTGTTATTTTGCTATTGGATTTTATTGTCTGCAGATTAGTATAGGATGTAAATGCTGAAAACGCAATCAGAGAACGGAGATATTTACGAAATCAATTTATCAAGTAATTATATAATTTAGTTTTTTTTCTATTGCATTCATTATCTGCGGTACTGCGTAATTACAATTACCAAGTTTTGTCAAAACAAATATAGATATTTTTGCTGCTTACGTACCTTCCTTGCTTGAACTGTTAGCATTCTGTGGATCATTTGATTGGCCTGGCTGACAATTGAAAGACGCCATCACCACGCGATTGTGCCATGTTGCAAAGCTGAAGTATCTAACATCCAAAGGATCTGGATCTTGCAAGTAAAGCAGAGGTATTTCATTCCCTTCAGAGAGCACAGATATTGCTCCACTTGGTCTGTGATAACGCAGGATAAAACCACGATATTGGAATGGTGACATAATCCCATGAGTGTTGGTTGCTTGGCTTGGATTTTGATAATTGGTTCCTCCGCGAGATTTCCTAATTTCTGATTTCTGGTTATTGTAGGTACCAAATAATATCTATGGAGCAAAACAGCAACAAAAATGAAACATTTTATGGAATCGGCACGAATTATCTTGTTTTGAATAAAAATAGTATTTAAAAATAACAATGAAAGATATTTTCTTACCACATAATGAGGTAAGGATGCATTTTGATTTTGAGTAAATGCAACGTACCCATCGGCCACCCCTTTGAATCTAACCTTGAGTGTAATCGTACCATTATTGCCCTGTTGGGAATCTTGAAGAGGGTGAAAAACTACGAAATTTTGATTATTTATTGTCGCTACTTCACAACCTGTAAATGATAACCCAAAGGATAAACACAACGCAACCTTTGATGACTAAATCAAATAATGTTAAATGATAAACCTTTGATTTAATTTTGTTTTTAACAATAATATAGACAAGTAGTCCTGTTTTCATAATCCAATTTTCTGAAATATCCGGATTCGAATTTCCTGATTTCTTTTTTTTTTGCAAATGAAAAAAGAGTACAACACGATTTAACATTTTTAAACTCTGCTCTTACTAATAGGATTTTTAATTTGTTGATGAATTTTTGTGAAAGTGTAAAAATGCCTAAAATTCATTTAGAGGGCCCGGAACTTCCGGATTTGGCCTGAACTTTCTGCTTTTTGAGGATTTTATCACCAAAGTTTGGTTATACGACACACATATGAACTGAAATTATGTATGTTCCTAGCTTTTTGCAATGAAAAATGTAATTTTCTGTTTCATCACATAATATGCGTTTCCTGTTTGGCAGGACCATTTACAAACAAATATCTATGTATAATTATATTAAAGCTATCTTTCAAGATCGACTTACTCTCATGGGGAAATATCAGACGTTCTGCGAATGTACGAAATGGGTATTCTACCAAAACACTTGCTGTAATAATTACCAGAACTACTACTTTAATGTCCCGCCGCGAACACATTTTAATTGTCTTATTTCAGGGCAATAAAAAAATTATTCTGCAAGCTGTATTATGTAACTCCAACTGACTGTCAGCAACATCTCTACAAATGCCAAATGTCCATGTGGATTTAACCTTTTGTATGTATTCTCATGTTGCAAATGGTAATGATTGCGAATTTGATTCGTACACTTCAAACCGGAAAAAACCGGCTACATAAATTTGGTTCAATGCAGTGTTCGGGAAGATTTCTTGCTTTGTTAGATATAAGTATGTGGAACATTGTATCTTGAGTCACGATTCGTGACTTGGGCTCAATGCAATGTTATGGTATGGATGGGAAAAAAGACGTATCTAAGAGAGAAAGGATTCCGACAAATTACTTATCAGAACATGCTTTTTATTGAATTACTTTAATCATCGTTCAAACGAAGTCGACCACAATGTTTAGAACTGTAAATGTCAGAAATAGTTTATGTATCTATGAAAGTATGGAGCAACTACTCTTGGTACATGGTACATTGTTCTTTGCTTCTGTACCATTAAATCTAGTATTCCGAGCAGATAAGCACGAAGTATAATTTGTAAACAAGATTTAATTATCCAGGCCGGACGCTCGAAGTCTTAAGTGCAAAGAAAATTGTACTACAGGGGTAGCATTAGCATTAGCATATTAAAGTCACCTTATCAGTGCTAAAATGTATATTTGTGATGGAACTGCAAACTGCAAGAAATGAGAGCGCCAATTAATGCTCTGACTTCACATGTGGTCTCACTCTGTTCTCACATTGCAAGCTAGAAAATATGTATATACACTGTTAAAACTGGTCGATCTAAAATGTCACAAACAGGCATATATAATTATAGTATAATTACAAACGAAGTTAGTTTGCATCGCAAGTTCGCCCAAAAGTACATACATTTGAAACACATCTCGCAGTCCAAGAAAGAAGAAAACAGACATTTTGAAAGAGCATAAAAAGAATAAAAGCTAGGCTTTTTTTAAAAGCGTAGAAAAGGAAATATAAACGTCCAATAGTGCAACATCAAAAATCTTAAAAAGAAAAGAAAGAACGTTTCGAAAAATCGGTATTTAGTGATTCAATTAATTTTAGACATGATTGTACATAATTATGACATCAAAACTGTGTAAAAGACAAGAATAAACAGTCATTAATAATCTCCTAAGGTCATCCCAGGACTCCAAATAATTCACTAATTCTGTGGCTTGTCTTTTTTCTTTTTACGAAACAAATTCATGCTTATAACGTTATTAGTTGTGTTTGGCGTAGCCGCTTCAGTAGGAAAATCAGGTGACCATAGCCCGCTGTAGAGATTAGGAAAGTAAGAAATTTTCGGCGGTTGCAGAAGATGTGGTGCTACTACCCAAAACATTTGCTGAAAGTTCAAATTTACAGGAATAAACTATGTATATATCTGAGTATATAATATCCCCTATAAAATANCTGTAGAGATTAGGAAAGTAAGAAATTTTCGGCGGTTGCAGAAGATGTGGTGCTACTACCCAAAACATTTGCTGAAAGTTCAAATTTACAGGAATAAACTATGTATATATCTGAGTATATAATATCCCCTATAAAATATTGGAAATCTTAAAAATTACTAGCAGAAAAAGAATTTCAAATAGAAAAATGGATTTTTAGTACTTCTGCCCACGCAGAGAGTCCAAAAGGAGTAAACCGGTACTGCCATTGAGGAAGGCCCAAATGCATCAAAAGCATGCGGTAGTAGTGTGTAAACGTAGGAGCCAAGAAATGCCACTGGCAAGAAGGGTCCATAAACCAAATCTCCACTGTTGGTGGAGTTTGCTGTCTTCTTGGCGATGGTGTGGCCGTGGCCGCAACTCTTGGAGCAGATATTGACGATTGATTTCGATTTTTATTGCTGTCCGAGGTACTTCCTTTTGGATAAATTAAACACACGGTGCCCCATCCGGAACGATTTGAATCAAGGCGAAATGCTTTTCCTTGAGGTCCCAAAACTAAATTGTCCGGATACTGACAATTTGGCGCATTTGTTTTTGTCTGTAAAAAATTAGACATGCAGAGTCCATTTGTGATAGTAATTTGTATTCACTATAATGGAGTATTTATTATTTACGTATAATTACCAAATTATAAGTATGTCATATTTGCTTATTGCATACTCACAAGATTTTGCTGCAATTCAGCAAACGTCATTTGAAGATAAGCATCCTTTTTGGAACCCAATTTAGTTACGGTCGATACCGATTCTGAAGATGAAGTGGCACTGTCTACTGGGACAAGCTGGCCGATTGAGTTAATAGTCATATCTCCGATCCTAAGAGTGTCCCCAGCGTGTTCCAAATTCCAACCTAACCGAAATCCGTTCGTGGAGAGATAATAATCTCTCAAATCCTGCGGAAGTGTGACGCAGTGCTTCCTTTCCCAGGAGCTTAAAGAGAGTTTATCCACAGGTTTCCGAATTATTAATTTCACATCCTTAATCATCGGATTATCTTCTGTCAATTAAAAAAAGAAGGTTTATTTTTTCTATCCTATCCTATCCTTGTACCCAGGAACATTCTCAGACAACGCGCATGCGTATTAATATCCGCTGACCGCTGAAGTAATAAATATAATTATGCGGAAATAAACGGAAATGAATTTGCTCGACAACAGAAATGGCTGTACGTTAATTTTACCTCATCTGCTGCTCAACCACTCGGCCAACACAAAACAAAATTCTGTTTTCTACAAATAATTAGGCTGTTGTAATAATAGGAAACTAATGAGATTTCATTCGTCATAATTAATTACCTAATTTTTAGAAACAATTTTTACTACTATCATGTAATAAAATTGAACTTATTTACAATGAAAACTGTCTCCTTACTAAGTCTCTGCTCAATG
>JAAXYX010005914.1:0-10319 GCA_036851915.1 Ptenothrix huangshanensis
TATCAAAAACTATAAACACCATAAATGTTAGCACGTTGAATTATCTATTGCTGTATATCGATGATTTAGAATTACAGTAGGTGGAAGTTAGTCAGTTAGGGCGCGTCAACAAATTGCGGATCATTTAAAAAAAAACAAATCCCTGTGAAAGAATACAAAGTCAGCTTAACTAGCCATCATACTAACTGTTGACTGCCAGTCCCTCTGAAGTGATTTCGTAATTTACGGATGTTCCCACAGTTCAGAAAGAAACCACTGCACTTAAAATAAACAGGAAAAATAAGCTTGTTGTACTACCTGCAGATAGAAGATACGTAGTCATGTTCCAACGCACCACATGTTCGTACATGGCTACGATTTTCTCTGATACTTTAGACAATATTTGCTGTGTTCATCCAAGCAGTGTTTGCAAAAAGGATTATGAAGGATGTACGATAAAAATCCTTCCATCAGAATTATTATTTTCGTTTCTCATCCATACCTACGTATTTGGAAGGAAGGCGAAGGTTTTCTGGCTACGGTTGAATTTCTTTGCTGGCACAGAGACTATTGGTGAACTGTGAACGAACTAGTCAACAGAAGCACAAAGTCTACAGTCTACAGTTCGACCACAGTAGGACATCAACCGTCATCATTAACTCTACAGTCCACACAGACTTTCCGAGAATACGAACAGCAAAGGCAGTAGCAAAGACATCACTAGCTGTCTACTCTTAAAGGCTGAACATTGACACGAATCAACTCAGCTTAGCCAACTAGCTGGACTGTGATAGAAGCTGAGTTGGTGTTCCATGATTTTCTCATGCTCGTGAAAAGTAGCGGTCTGTATAGGCAGTAGAAGGTGGGTTAGTTTTATCGTTGCCATTGGTCTTCGTATGGGGTATCATAAGGTCAGATGAGCGTGACACAGTATCCGAGTGGTTAAAAAAAGAGTCATGATGACACCTTGGCGGGGAGGTCTCATAAATCAATGAAAAGTTCATCACTGTACACTGTCAACTTTAGCTGATACGATTACAAGTTTTCAAGCAAATATTTGAGTACAACAAGAGACAGTTAAATGCTCTTTGAAAAATCACTTAGTTCCGCGGGTAGTCAATTGTGTAATTTATCTTTTCATATGCTTTGATCAAGCTTCGCGTTACTACCTTATTTTATGTTCTCCTAGTCTATTTCCCATCAGACCTCATGTATACTTGGATTTATATACAGATTTATGTAGGTACATAATTATATGTATTTATAGAAACACACGTATCGTCAAAGATGCAAAATCATTCATTACCTATGCTTGTACATGGCAAGCGACTTGTTTTGCTTCAAAATGGACACTATACGAAATAATTAGCACAAAGACCCCCGTTCCTGTGGCTCCTGCCTCGTATTTTGTGTGCAGCATCTTCATTAGAAAATTGGGATCTGTGACAGGACAAGGACAGGGAAGAGGAGACATTATAACGTTCATATTATTTATACCGTTTGGTAATTTAAGTAATTTTGAAGTAAGGGGAGCTAATAGTAATGCCACCTCCGCTCTGGTGACTAAATTTAATTTTGTTCCGTACAATAGAATGAACGGTGAATACCACGTATAGCCCACTACATACATACATACATACATAAATGAGGGGAAACCAGGTGCCAAGTTCATCAGTCCATATGAATATTTTCCATTAACAGTCATGCAGAAGTTATTATCGAAATTAATTTATGCATTTTGTGACGTTTAGTTTTGATCTGACGGCGTCTTGTAACTACCATTATGGTGGCTAACTGACGAGGCAGAATGTACATTGAGGAGATAGTATGGAGAGATATCGTATCTGCATGAATCTGATTAGAAGTGCCTACTCACTGACAGCAGTTTTTGCCACTCTCAGCGTTGTCACATTACATCTGTACTTCCTCACTTGAGAACTGCAAGGATCCTCGTATCATTTCAGCAAATGTCTCGGAGATCATTAAATGTAATTTCTTGAAGGTAATGTCATGAGAGTGATAGTAAGGCTGGAGCATTGGATGAGAAATCGGTGAAAAACAGAAACCAGTGTCTGGTCTATCGTTGATGCTCCACCATCTAAATTCCGTCGACGCACCGTCATCGTCACACATGAGGAAAGGAGTAGATTGACAATCATGTTTGCTACTGTTTTCGTCCATGAAATTGAAAAGACTAGACACCATGTCATCGTGCGAATCCTCCGTCATTTCCTCCGTAGTCTTAACTTAACCCAGTCTAGCCCAGTCTAGCCCAGTCACGACATACCCGTTTGCCATTTTATCCGGTTCACAACTACCTATCTACATTCTATTTTGATTCACTTTCCCCACTCACTGCACTGTGTCGTGTCCATATACCTGCACAGTGAATGAACAGGTAGCAATGTGTACCCACACTCATGTTTCAATCTAGAGCAATTCTACGCTATGTAAGCTTTCTCATGCCTATCATCCTCGTCATTAGCCCCAGACTTTCCTTTCCAAGTTGGAGTTGGAAATGCATTAGCTAACATTGAGCGTGGATGGTGCAAGTGTCACCTTGTAACCTTGAAGGCTCGTGATGAGCAATGAAATTGAAACAATTGCAATAACACTAAAATGATGCCGTTGCATTTCCCTTTCCAATCCTCTCCCTACCTATTCGATTCGTTGATGATCTCGAAAGAAAACAAACAACAGTTCTAGTCCTATATAAAATAATATGATTATGCAGGAAGCCAGGGGAAAATAAAGTCGTCACTTCAATTGCAAAGGAGGTCCTTGTCATACTTTCCTTTCCGCAGAGCACAGGTCCCAGTCCACCAGTGCGTTGTTTTGTTTTCTTTGGGACACAACGTAAACCTGTCCTCAGATTATCATATACAAGTTGTGATTGGGAAGTGAAGCAAGAAGGAAGGGAGGATGGAATCGACATTTGAATTTTAAATAGCTTCCCTCAACTTGCTCAGAATACTTAACACCATCAAGAATAAAGTTAAACTTTGTATGCATATTTTAAGTGAGCGGTGCGATTGTGCGATGTCGTTGTTGTCACGTCGCTCCGGTACTCCAGTCCTACGTGTGTACTTTCTTCCCTGGGAACTGGAATTAAAAGTGGAAACCAGTATCTACCGACTGAAATTCTTCAGCGAGGCAAGTTATACGAGGGTAGGCCTCATGAATCATCTCTAGTCTTATTGTAAGACTGTTACAGTATCATCGGAATAATAGAAGTTCCACTAGATTAAGTTTCTCACTTCCAATCAATACAAATTGAGCAAGAGTGTCCACAGGAGATGGATTCGATTTTTTTCCTTCTACTCTTACTTTGCGTCGTCTTTGATAGGAAGTTGATACATTCACGGGGCATATTTCCGATCTCTCGATATCTCGCTGGTTCCACCAGATATGCAAAATTTGACTTGGTGTACTATGTTTTTTTCCCAATTTAACGTCAATTTTACTATAATATTCAAGTCAGGAAAAATTGCATCTGTGATCCGCTATACGTCTCTCTTCCTTCTCCTGTAACTTCAACTTCCAGAAGAATGGAGCTTTGGCTGATTTTCTAATATTATTAGCTTGGTTTATTGTTAGGTTAGGAAATATACATCCATGTCCTATGTATATGCACCTACCTACCTTCACACTACCAGTTTTCCTACACATTTTCCATTTCAATTTCCATGCTGTTTTTTACTCTTTCTCTCTCCATCTTCCTTTCCCCCTTTTCTTTCGTGCTCGCAAAATCTAGTCTAATCCTTTACATCCTTTGCTACTTCATTCAGTATTATCTCGCTCATTGTACTATTGTTTGCTTTGTTAGTTTTTTATGACAACTGTCAAGGAAAGTCTTTTTATAGATTTCCAGACAAGTTGTCTATCAGGGTTTGCCACGCATAAATCTCGGTTCCAACTAGGTCTAGGTATGGTATTAGTTTATTCCTTGTAGGGAGCTGCTTACGTGCCATAAAAGTGGGAAATCAAATTTATATTACCGTGGATACCTGCACTTGACACATTTAAATTTAGAGATTTGGCTCTGTGTCCGACTACTCACTACGAGCATAGGTAGACACATAGGAACAGGAACCTACCTCCTATTCCGTTCATGACTGCTCATGTGGACATAATTACATCGCATTATGAGCTGCAAACAACCAACCGTGCTAGACGGTATAATCCAATAGTGTACAATACGTAGGCAGAACCGGAGTCAGAGTTTCATATCAACAATTTCATCGAGTATAATTTTGTCGACTTTAAATTAATCTCACAAAATTAAAATTACAGTTGTTTTGACTGGGAGAGTAAATGCACTGGCTTCGCGGTAATATCTCTGTGGTAGTTATATATAGTGACTTGATGAATGCACGATTAGAAAATGATAAATGCAGCCCCACCTCAAAACTAAAGCTTGCTCGAAAAAATCTTCTTTCGTCAAAATTTATTCACATCCTGGGAAAGTTGGAGATGTGGGGAATTGCTGATCAAACCGTTTGATAAGAAATTAAAATTTGCGTTTGCATGAGCCCATTACCAGCTTGATTTAGTATTCTTTGGTCTGAGCTAGTTCCTTATAATCTGTCTACACTTATGGACCTCGGGACGTCATAAAGGGAGATTGTCCTAGTAGAAAAAATTGTCTATATTATGTTTCTGCAAACAATGAGACTACTTCGTAGCTAGACTGGAGCTACACATCTATCCAGTTATGCTGGACTGAGCCGATAGGCACTGGTAAATAGGATGCAAAAAGACGTGGGTAGAATTGCTGTACGTACGGAGTCTGAGAGGTTTGATCTTGAAAACTCAGTGAGCTTGTTCTACGAATTTAAATTTGCTTATCTCATTTTGCGCACGCAAAACTCTGTCGGCAGATTATACATTTTTTATTCATGATGTTGTGCACTAATTCAGAGCTGAAAATGATATGAGGAATCGAGCCTAGTGTACACGATTGAGATTACTCATTGAGGCTAATAAAGGGAAGGCTGCTTTAAAATCCAATTGTAATTTTGCAGATCTAATTTTATTTGTGCGGCGGTCAGGCAGCATGGCACGTTGGAATTGGCTAGTTAGATTTCCTTTTGGTTGGCTAAGCCTACCAACTAATTAATCTGCTCACTTGATCTAATGTAATTTCGTTGTAGCGGGTATGGGAGCTTAATCTCTCATCTTGATGACCAGTGTACGTGTGGAAACTTTTGGATTTTGTGTGGCATAATTGCTAGTTGGGAATACTTGATTAATGTGCAATAATTGGTGATTAAACACGAGCTATTGGCGTCAACTCACCATTTACTAGCTCAAATAAAAAGGGAGAACCGAGGAAATTTAGGTGATAGTGGAAAGTGGGAGAGGACGATCATTGAGTGTCATGATAGCTGAATGTCCTTTGTTAGGGTTATCAGCTTCGGTACATACATTCGTGCAGCATATGTATGTGGGTATCTTCCTCCCGCTTCAATAGGGCATGGCGTGTGAAGCTATAGTTGAGATGTAAGCGAAGGCTGTCTACTTTCTAACATCAAGTTCTTATGCACCTCCATGTGTCAGTGACAGGCGAAGGAGTGAACAACAGTCCGGCATGTGAAGATGTGTACATTATGCTGTGGTCTATGATAAAATACTACGAGTCCCTACCCACACACGACTTGTGAGGTAGGAATATGAGTCTACTTTAGACGCAAGCAGTAGAAGCATTAGAAATGTGTGGTTGACGGCTCTGTTCGTCAGTTCAATTAATGCATCTGGCTGAACGTAAGTCTAGATCTGTTGTTGGTCGGTGTCGACCTCGATAACAAAATCATCCTGAATTTCCAGCTCAAGTAAAGAACGAATGCGTGTGTGTCACTCCGCAGACTACAGCAGCAGTAACTGAACACAGACTGCAAACGCAAACTGCCCAAGGTAGAAAATGAAGACATGAATAATATGAGAAGTAAGCATACTTGTCCCACGTTTACCATTTACAAATGGAAGGCATAAATTTGTTAAACAAATCTCCGTTTCCCAGGAACAGTCTTACCTCCATATGGCTTCGAGTGTAGGCAAACCAACCAGAACCAAAATAGCAATTATAATGTAAGTTTGCATTCGTATTTGCACACTGAAAAATCATGCTAATAAATAACAACACTGGACGAATTTTCCTAATATGGGCCGTGTAGGTTATGTACTGGAGTAGTGGGAAGTTAATGACTATACCCTATACCCTCAAACCCAAATACAATTACAGGGATAGGGATCCCTGCATGCACTGCATGCAGACATGTGGGTAGATTTATAGGTATGCTTGGGTTATGTAAATTGTTGTGGATGTACGCGCGACCTGCTCCCGCGTTTTCACACAATATTTGAATGTTGAAGATTTATGGGACGTGTAGTACGAAAGAGTGCCCTGAGCAAGAAGTGCACAATGTTCCAGCTTGAAACCAAGGTATTAAATCGGTCTGATCTGATTCGTACTGTTTAAAATAGATTTTCACAGCTTCGTATCAGAATCAGAACAGGACTCAACGTCGGGACAACGTCGAGACGACCGTGCTGTATCCCTCAATTCTCGATTCACAATTTTGTGGATATTTACGGTTGAAACGGAAGCAGGAGAGTTGTTGAGTAGTTCCTCCACTGTCCTCACATGTGGAGTATTCTGACTCTGAACCCGGGACGCTTGGTGCACTGTTCATTTATTGTTGACTTGCACGCGAAAGTTAGTAGTTGGTGGACCCGGGATTTTTTTTCAGAGTACAGTCGTACAGTGCAGAGCAGTGTTGTAACCTGAGGTTAGACCCAGATAGCCTTTTGCATAATCAGAAAGTATTTTACGTCAAAAACAATGTACATATTTGTACGAGCTAGAATATGTCAGGCGTTGTCGCTAATAAATTTTACAAAGTGAATCTACTCGTATGTGAATACATACATAGGTATTCACTACATGCATAATTCGTATGCACGTCGATAAGATAACCGGAGAGATTGAACTGCATATGTGTAGAATGAAAAATTGCAAACTTTTCAGTCGATTTGTTTACTGTAAACGAATTTCTCATCTAGATTCTGTTCACTTTGAGCCAGACATTTTAACGAGATAGTAGGAGTTATGGTATGGTGTGGTATATAACATTATGTAAGTTTGTAGATACTAACAACACTATATTTTTAACAATTTTACCTTAGCGAGATAGTCGGCTGTCTACTTCTGTAGACAAGAAAATTGAAAAACGAGAGAAATTTATTTGTTGTAATCTCTCCTACTACTAAGGGATGTTTATGTAAATAGACCGCGGCAAATATCCTTGTAATGTTTTTCCAAATTCAAAAGACAAATATTACAGTTTTGCACATTTTAGTACCTACTCTCGTAGTTTCCTATACCTTCTCGTACGCCTGCATAGCAAAATGTATCCTTAAGGGTAAATACGAAAATGAAGTGTATCCCAGTGATTTGTGTCAATAAAAATGAAATTGCACATAAGCTTCTACTATGCGGTACAGCTACATCAGCTTGAACAAGGTTATGTAGGGTAATAATCTCAGTTATGCGATTTTGATAGAGGAATGTTTTCTGAATTCTACGAGGCTTAGTCATTATAAGCTGGATAAGTGAATTTTTTTATATTTGTAATTCCAAATTCCAATGTGCGTTAATTAAAAGACCCAAGTAAATAAAAGAAATGGTCTCGGCTTGAATGTGCTTTGTGATTAGTTGCGAGCCAGCCGATCGGTAACCCTTTCATTTGTTTGACTGTGCAAGGATGGACAAACAACTGCAGCGAAGAAGTAGTAGGAGAAACAGCTCGACAGATTAAAAAAGATTAGACATTTTTGCTTGTACCATCTTGAACTGCGTTTCGGGTTGAGGCTTGCATCTCATATTGATAAGTCAAGTAAAAGTTTTTATCTCTCTGTTTTCTATCTGTTTTCCTTCATATCGAATTCGATTTTTAGCAATTTCTTTTTTGCAAACGGTGAAATTAACTTTCTGCAGTAACCCCAACAAGGATAAGGTAAATAAAAAGTACGGATACAAGCATAAGTATGTTGGATTTGTACTCGTCGGTGGAGGGAGATAACGCAATTATAGTACATACAAGTGTGTGACTTGACGTTGAACTTGGGGAGACAGTAGAAATAGTGCACTGAGTTAATTCCAATATTTTTATTTACTCACATTTACTTGGAGGCTGTCATGAAAATCCCATGAGAGGAACATGCTTCCATTTTTCAGTTGGTTTAGACGGTTTAAATGACAGGATAGAATTGTGAATTGTGAATTATGGGGAATTCTTGCCGCTTCAAGTATTGTGTTCGGAGAGTGAGTTGAATTCGTATTTTCGTATAAACCATTTGGTATGTGTACAGTGACTTTTGGTGGTGCTGTATTTATCGAGTCTGAGAGTGTATCCCTATGGAACAGAATCTAGAATTCTTGGTCATCTTAACTAGCTGTGGCTCTAGCTTTGACTCTACGATTCAACACGGGTTTGTCGTACATCATAATTCGTAATTTTCTATCGGACGTGTAATTGTAATCGTAATTCGTAATCGTAGCTCAAGTCTATAATTTTCAATTAAGCAATTACTTACATCAGATCCAATTGATCAATTTATTCAAGTACATGAGTCAAGTTTCCATCCATTTCGCTACTCATTAAATAAAAGGGCCTTGATGCTCTTTTACTCTTAAGACTTCTAATTGTAAGCAGTAGCTTTGGGTTTTCTCTCCAACCACAACTACGTGACTATTCATCTGGGTTAATCTAATTACAACTCCCCATTGTTCCCTCCGTGTGCTGATATTCCCATAAGTTATAAATATCATGACCAGCTAATCTAATCATTCCCCAACTTCCATCTTTTTAGGACAATTACCAAATCTAATTGTCTATTTTGAAGACGTATTAGAAGTTGCTTCCAAGAATAATCAAGCAAGTGAAGGGATCCAAAGGTAATCGTCGTAGTAGAGTTGTGGAGTGCCAGGTCAGGCGTGCTTGGTGAATGTGTTTGATCATATTACTGGTATGATTGTGGCATAATAAATGAAATCAAAGTCCGGAAGTCGCCTCATGTATGTATTTTGGTTGAAGATATCGGTTCTACGATTGCTCACGCTGCTGTTCCGCAACATAATATTGGTGCATATGAAATTCTGTAGCTTTTGTGGTTAGTTAGGTTTTACCAATTCGCGTAGTATACGTACGTCTGTAGCTATTCACCTCGAAGGTACAGCTAACCTTCACAGGCTAAAAGGTAGCGACGAAAGTGAAGCACGGATAGCTTCCGGCATCTATAACATCCACACTTAATTTTATCTAGCTCTGACTTTACCTTCATATCTTCGCATTAAATACACATTACTAGCGTTAGCTAGACATGTATAAGTTATTCCGTAAAGAGCTTTCCTTTGAGGTGTTATGTAAATGTAGTCTGACTAGATGAGGAGGCGAGTGAGCGGTAGCTCAATTGATGCCTTGCTCTACCTGAACAACTTCCTCTTGATTTTGACATGAAATGATTTATTCAGACTCAATTTGTCCACATTAAAATTCCTCCAAGCGGAGATTTACATAGAGACATAGGGATACGGATGAAATTATAGGAAGTAGAAATTACAATTCGGTGTGCACCTGAAATGTCTGGGAAAGAGGAATTGTGTTAAGTGCCCTCTTGAACTTTGCTTTGAACTTCAGCAGTCTAAGAGTAAAATGTCCAATTCAGCCAATGTCAGTGTTGTTGTTGGTAACTCGTTTGAACTCAGATGACATCTCATCAACTAACGCTATATTGTAATTAGGAGCGACCTTTTTTAACATACTAGAAAATCATAAACTATTCTACTTATAGCTCTATAACTGAATCTATAACTGGAGTTTAATGACTGTTGGAGAACGACATGAGTGGAAGAGCGAAGAATCGAATTTTGGTGAAGCACACAGTAACTTGCAAGTTTGGGAGGTAATGAAACAAATGCAGACAAAACAAATCAAGAGAACACCCTGCTCTATTCTCAGGAATTGGCAATGTGCCAATTAGCTAATGTGAATTTTTGAAAATAGGTCATTTTAAACTTTACTAAAAATGAATCTAGTAAGAGTAAGTATCTTCGTTGAGAAGCCAGTGTGCGCTACTAATTGTCGTTTTCTATTCTAAAGTCTCACAAAATGCTATTAAGTCTATTTTGGACTTTCAAGATTCATTATAAGCAGCTCCCATGAACTGCATAGATTGTTTGATGATGACAGAACGATTTTGATATCATGTGAAAGGAAGTGGGCAAAGTCACTAAATTTTGAATTATCTTGTAATATTTTCAAAATTTATTCACCATTCTA
>JAAXYX010005915.1:0-10319 GCA_036851915.1 Ptenothrix huangshanensis
ACGCCTTTACCTACTACGTATGTAATGAACAGACAGTTGTTTGTTCATGTTTTATTACATACATCGTATGAATACGTTCTCCCAAAAATGCCTCACACTGGCAGATAAAAGTTTTACAATTGAATTGGTTATTAGAATTAATTATTAATTTTAATTTCAATTTTATTTTATGACAAAGTTACATGTTGTTGACAGTTAGTATATGAAATTCAATTGTTTTTGTTTTTCAAGTTGAAGAAATTAATTATTATTGGTTTACAGTATAAATCTCTATGATGTATGTATATGAACTCGAATTGCTTAAGTGAGTAACAGTAACTATGATTTGTATTGTTCTTTGAAGAAATTACTTATATGAACTAAATACGGCTGTAGGTTTGTGCACCCTTCGCATTCGTTGTCTGTTCTTAAAACACACACCCTAAATGACCTTTATCTCATCGTCATACTTTATCAGTATTTGTTTTTTGGGCGTTCTGTATAAATTATCTGAATAAACTGTTGGCAATCCAACTAGCTTATATGTACAGTGTTTTAGTTGAGTCGTGCAGACTGTATGAGCCGAGCTATTGCTTGAGATTTTGTCGTTTTAACAACTAAGGTCATTGTCACATACTTTAACATCACAACTTTACATTTATAATACTTTGAATTGTAGATTTGATAGATTGCCCACCTCCTCTCTAGTATTTCATTTCTTTCTGCAAATTCTTCAATCAGCATGACAATTCTTTCCTACAGTTTTATGTTCCACCAGATCACATACGAATTATGAGTGACTGTCAAGGAGCAATGTATGTACCAGCACCAGCTTACGCAAAATGTAAATGTGCCGGGACTACCTTTTAAAGTGTACAGCAGCATAAGCATCATTTTTGCGCCCCAATTCCGCCAAGACCAAGACCAAGACCAAGAACCAAGACAGTTAAATGTATTCTTGTTTTTACGTTTCTGAAATTCGATGCTTGCAACTGTGATCGAAGAAATATGGATACAGCATTGACAATAATTTAGTAGAGACGTACCTAATCGTTTCATCATAACTGATCGTGATCAACGCAACAGTAGCATTACATGTCCTCAATGCTGAACTAAGTTATTATGTGTGATTGCTTGAATTCGATACACAATAACTTCATTAACTTCGATCTATGACTAATTTATTCTGGTCATTTGCTTAACTCGTGCCACTCCATATTTTCTGCTTAACTTTAATGAGAATTAAATAACAGACTTTTAGATGAATCAACAGAAGCCCATTAGCCCATAACTTTTGCATTCTCGATAGGAGCAGCAATTGATAGCATGCTTCTGTGGCAAAAAAATCAAGGTAACGCACGTGAAGGAACTCCGCTCTGGATCTACGTAATTATACTAGGTAACTGGGTGTAGTGTTTAGACTTATATATGTAAAGATAATTCAGTTGTTTCATAAGTGAGTCATTATTATTTAGCACTATTATTAATGGTAATCTGGTTCTATGCTACAATAAAGTGCAGTCTGATATCAGTTTTTTCCACCGTACTTTTCCTCGCGCCTGTGCAAGTTATTGAATTCCAAAATTCCAAAATATTGGTTTGCTTACATTCTAGACAATTTTCGCACCAGTTTAGTAACTTAGCCCAGTTATTCAAGTATCTACGAGGAGATTACCAATATATGCGATATATATATATATAAATATATGTATAAATTTTATATATTCAAACTGCTGCTAAAGCTAACTTGAGTGATACGATTACCGGTGGGGATTTTTTCGTGGCACAGTTTTTCTTACTTTTTAAAGCACGTTAAATAATAACAACAGACTATAGTGGTAGGAACCTAGGTGAAGTATAATTGAACTACACAATGCTACTGCAAATTATTTTTATTGTTATTACTGTTGAGCTATTTTCCACGTGGTAATTATTATAATTCGTTGCACTAGTCTAAAAAGGTAACCAGATTACTCACGGAAATGATTGACATTGAGAGGGAACAGTACGTTTAAATTCTTTGAACACGTGATACATGAATAATTCAATCAATTAAATAATTATTTTAACCGCTACCTAATTACTCGGTTATTTAAAGCACCTCTGGTTTGACTTCACCTGGTTTGACTTCACCTGGTTCGACTTGGCAAAGCAAACTGAAATCAAACTACCAAGCCAAGTCAACTTGTGAGGTTAGCATGCAAGTGAAAGCATAGTTATCAACTACATACTTTAATAACAATAATTAGACAGCTAAGATCAATACTTTGAGTTTGATAATTGCTCTCCTGGCTTCGCGATAGTTTGCAAGCAATGCAGTTTCCCTGTTTATAGGGGCGCCGAGTGGAATATTTTCAAAGTCATATTTTTAAGTAAGTTAATTGGTTACGGTTACGTAGAAACGCTTCGCGTGGCCTGAAATCACGTCACTAAAATATGCCGTTAAAAATACTACTATCTAGGTATTTGATAAGCTTGCGATTTTCTGCACATAATTAACCTGCTGCAAATTACTTGAAGGTACCACAAAGCAAAGGTTTCCTTTTCCTTGCACAACTGCATTTCTGGCAGTATATTATGAATTCAAAATGAATGAAGTATGAGTTAACCGACCTTAATAATGGTTTCATTTGTTTCTCCAATGCAAATGCACTTCACCGACACCTTACCTAGGTATAAAAATCGATTGAATACCTATCCACTGCAATTTGCTATCTTACACTGACTCAACAGATACAGTGCACTATTACAATATGCAATGCACATTCGCAGCATTATTAGGGTTTCTCACATTCAAAAAAATACTCCACAGCCCCAAGCCCATGTCCCCAGCAAAATATAATAGTTACAAGTTCAAATTATTAATGATGAATTTCTTTAGCAAATGAGGTAACTGTGTAAATGATGTACATCGTCTGACTAACCTTATATTTTTTTCCTACTTTGTATCCTATTCCACACCACACCATGTCCCATCACACCACTACCGCAATATAATATTATAAGAAATAATAAATCATTCGTTCTATGGTTTCTATATTGCCTAATAAAACCCAAACGAGTAATGCATTTTGTCAAACTACATATCAGTAACCAGCGTTTTGTTCTATGTACATAATATGACTCTGTCTCCACTGATTGCCAGTTGATTACATTCGCCTTCCACGGTACAGTCTTTAGCAGAGTATCCGTAATCCAATGACTTGCAATGACTTAGGGATGTATTCTACTGGGAAGCATGGAAATACAAAAACTAACATAATCTGCTCCTAGGTTATAGGTATGTACCTCACGAACGAGACTGACATTTAAATGAGTAGAAAAGGCGGTGTTTGCAGTTGCATTTGTAGTTCGCTGTTCCAGTTTACGCAGTGTTATTTATTGAATGTTGAATGCTTTAATGAAGATGTCCCGCAGTTATACTCATAGCAGCTGCTGCCTGTTGCTACCTCTCTGTCCTGTCCAACTCCTCGAAGGTACTCGATAAATTTCGGATTTATTATCCATGCATTTTGGTCATTTTGTCTTTATTATGTGTGTCAATCCCTCGTTCTACATATATTGGTATTATATGATCCAGTCATACCATAAAATACCTTACAACCACCGTCACTGTTAGCTTTATCTCGATCTCGACCTGTAAGTAAATTACAGGAAAATCAAAACATCAAAACTGGATGGTAATGGTGCTGTAACTAAAGTTAATGTTAATGCACTGGGCGTACTGACAGAAATATAATCTTGTTGTTAAATACATACTAGTTGATATGACTGACGATAGAAAACTGAGTGTAAAACCCTGTGGTGAAGTGATTCAATCTACAGTCATTATTCTTGATTCTTGATCCCTGCGGAAGAACACGGAGTTTTAGCATGCTCAAGTTACTTTTCTATTACTTTAGGCTTGTACTTTGGGTATGAGTTGAATTCAGTAAGGTGAGCAGTGTGAAAACGAAACGAATAGCCACGATCACGTTCACATACGAGATTAGTGAATTCAAACAAGATTTGAAAGGGATAAATACAACTTTGACTTTGATCAACTTTTGATGTAGCATATAATTACATGTGTTGAATATATCATTGTACGGATCGGAATACGGTCTGTTTTATGGGAATAGCAGGGAAAGGATGGTCTCTCTGAATCGTTGTATAATGGTATTTAGTAGACATGAACAATGACATGGTAGTTTTACATGTACGTTTGTACTAAATCTTTAATTATAACTTGTACCAGTTGCTCAGCAGAAAGTTTTAAAATTATATCTTCCCCATATAATCATAATGTAAATCAAGTAGCTACATGCGTCTGCATGTCAAAGAATAGAACGCTCCGTGCAAATTGCAAAGTAAACATAAATTGCCACAAGAACATGCATCCAACTGCCCAGCCTGTTCCCAGTTTTTTCGTGTTATTGGTGGTAATAAAAATATTCAATGTCTAATTTTTGCGGGAGAAGTACCTACTGCGGAAGTGTGCAATTTTCTCAACGAGTTGATCCTGATCGTGCAGGAATTTAGAATGTAATTACTTGTTTCGTTTTCATGTCAGTCCAATCCAATCCAATGTTACACTTACAGACTTGGTCAGTCTTATCCTTCTCCAACAGTGATTGTCATTGTCAACTACTGACACTGATGGTCACTAACTATAAGAAAGTATGGTGATGCATATCAAATAGAATTTCGCGTATTTACTTAATTATGTACAGAAAATTATGAATGCATTCCGAGTCGTTAGATATATACATCTGAATATTTCTGTCCACCCATTATCACCAGAGATGCTGTGAAATTACAAAGATACTTTACATTGTCGTTTACGCATTCCCATGCATCCAAACAAATGCATGAGCAGAATATCAATTTACTCAGATTCTTGTTTACAATGTATCTGACTCGGCCACATAAAGTTCAAATGGAATGAAGTTTCTTTACTCTTTCTCTTCATAATTTACGATGAAAAAACATCCTGCTTTTTCCGAATAACAAATTTGTGATGACTAAACTCTAAATATTTCATCGTATGACAGCAATATGGGTCTATAGTTAGGGCATTTGGAGCTGCATATGGCTTGCATTTTTTCGGCGTCATCGTAATTCAGAATTGCATCTTGATTTTGGTGATTACGGTTTTCAAACGGTCAGCCATAAGTAAATAGCTTCTAACAGGGGGAGGACTCATCATCATCTCACGCGAGTGACAATGTTTTTGCATAACATCGTAATTCAGAATTGCATCTTGATTTTGGTGATTACGGTTTTCAAACGGTCAGCCATAAGTAAATAGCTTCTAACAGGGGGAGGACTCATCATCATCTCACGCGAGTAACAATGTTTTTGCATAAAAAATTGGTGGAAATGTTTTATTATTACAAGCATGCTACTTAATAAAAAATATGGAATCAAGCGGTACTATTTATTGATGCCTTAGTATTTATGGATACTTTTTATACCGGACTTAAATCTATTCTAGAACCGCTGCTGGTACATATAGTGTGGGGATAGTGCTTGGATATGAATGAGGAATGCTATCATGAGATGCTTGATCTTTCCAATTGATGCAAGTAAATCTATTATTGATTGCATAATTGTATTTTGAATTTCCAGTATGTAATTAGGCGCACTTCTACCTTTTCTCGAAGTAGGAATTTTGACAGCAGGAATTTGTTTGTAAGTAGCTATTACTTATAGCACTTCATGTATGCATGTAGCTGGTATCATTTACAGAAAGATGTAAAGATTTGCCAAACTGTTAACTACATTATTCTGCGCTGTCAATCAGTAATACGGTAGTTTCTGGCAGAGGGTACAAGAGGTTGGTAAACACTTTTATTGCTTACCACCAATTGGTTGTGATGGGTGCCTTACTTATCTGCATTTCTTTATTAACTTAATCTCTTTAGGCGATGTCGTCCAATTCACCAGTAGAAATCTGGGCTTCCTTTTTGTGTGGTGAAAATGCTAAACGTTGATTAATTTATTTCTTAGTGTGATTCCATTTGCATAACCTTTCGTGTCCATATTTCAATTTTATGACTTTTTCCATGATTCACGATTCCGAAACCCTTATCGTAAGCATTTCCAACTAAATACGTGGAATCGCAAGAATGGAAATGAAATTCCTGCTTATGTAGTTCCAAATTATGTAAACATCCGCAAAGAGAAATTTAGAAAATGTGCAATCCGGAATCAAACGGCTCATAGGTGAACCTTTATATGTTTGTGTATGTTTAATGCACTGTCTTTTTCCTATTTTCTATCTATACCGGTGTAGTGGCGTAGCCTCGAGCCTCACAAGATACGGAGGTACATGTGCAATATCCACAGATCAACAACATGTATTAGCATACGTGTTAATTAATATCATGCCTAAACTGGCTGGTGTTGTTTTCTTCGTTTCCAACATGGGTATGGGTACTTCAGGTCACTTATGATTCCATAATGGCATCATATGATTTTCCCTGAAAAAGGTCCTGAACTTAAATTATATTTGATGTGCTATGTTTTGTGTATCTCTTGTTTAAACTTTGACAAGCTGGCATGCACTGCATGTTGGTAACCCCTATAGTCACTTACAATAATTATCACCGTGGAAATGTATTTGATCCTGAGTAGAGCATCTACATGGTTTTGGCGTGCATCGTTTGCACAATCTACACTATTATCAATTATACAAGTTGCTTTTCACTTAATTTCAATACCTTGGTAATTTTGTAATGCAGTAACGACATAATTATGTGGCAATTATGATTCACATGCACACCCACACATTTTATAGAAAGTGCATTTCCTGAGAAGCAATTAAATGTTAAAATGGAAATATATATTGTTTTTATAATTGAGTGATTAAACTGTAATTAGTGTTTACTACCTTTTGTTTCCTTACTATTTGCTATATCTGTATACGTACCCTACCGTGAACATGCACATGAAGCATAGATTGCTTCAAATTTCATTTCAAGTAGTGTTTCATTATGCACGGTATGTAAGTGGACGTAACTCGACATTGCTTTTGAAGATACTGCACATTAATTTGGCTTTTGGATCTGCTAAGCATGAGCTACTTTTCTATCACAATTGTTCTTGTATGTACCACATACCTTGGTACCCACGTAGTAGGTGTGCATTGTTAATCCGTAAGGATCTATGCAAATAGAACTATTATTTCATTTAAACCTCTGTCCTTTTGTTATCATTTTTTATCTTCATACTGCCTTATCCTGAGTGAATATTTTAATGGAGACAATTCGTGAGAACTAAAACTAACCTGTGTGACACAAACTGAACAAGGAAATTACATAAAACTACACGATACATACAGATTTCCGGATTTTTAAAAAACCCTGCAGTTCATTTCGAAAATATTTAACCAGGAATGTAGTGATATTAATTATAATTATTAACGATGAATGCATTCCGAAAGTAAAAGCAAAGAAAAATTATTCCCTGTAATTATTATTTATTAGCAGTTGTTCGGTTGTTTCTGCAAGTGCGAGCATATAGCGATAGTTACGACCAATCTTAGTATGTGAGTAACATTTTGCTTCGCAAGTACTTTTTTGTAGTTTTGTTAAACTATCACGAACTTGCAGCACCATCTTTCACACTTAAAAAATAACAATAAGTCTACATAATTATCCTTCTTTGTCTGTGCCGAAGATTACTAGAGAATTGCAGTTTTTGTATTATTTTTAATTATTTCAAGCATGTACTTAGCGTAAGCATGCGATTACCAACTACTAGAGATAAATAATTTCTAAAATATTTATTTGCATATAAACAGGAAACAATTGTGCAGAATATATATTTCGTTCAAGTAACTACAGTATACACAGTCAAACGCCAAGTTGTCGTACATACTAAAGTAGGCACCTAGGACAAAGATACGTACTTATTTAGGTACACAATTCGTATGTGTTCCACTTCAATCAATCATTAACTTTAATTTCATTTAGAAAGAATTCTGATGATTAAGAATGAAGTGGATTCAGCTCTGACTTAAACCGCATACATAACTTGCTTTGCCTAGAAAAATTAGTCCGATATTTTTTGTATGGTCACATTCAGTTTTTTCTAGACGTGATTCTGAATTCGTTTGTCGGCATGTTCAATTGAAACCTCGAGTCGTAAACAAATAGAGTGCAATGTAATGGCTAGTTAGTGGACATCATCATGATTTCCCGGTTCCTTGTTTCAGTTCTTCCCTGACTTGAATTTAAGATGACTTTCAACTACGGTTATACATGAGTGTTTCAAGAGAGAACAACCATAGACCGACTGTAATATAATGCATGTATGCGAATTCCTGATTAGTCGAATTTTAAAAGAAGGATTACGATCGATAACGATTGGTAGACTAAATTAAGTTTTTATTACAGTGCTCAGCCCAGTTAGTGACTGCAATTAGCTTGAACTACGTAACAACATGACTTCATTCCCACCAACAGCTATTATTATCAAAAGTCGAACATCTCAACATAGGATTATCTCAAAGACTAACCGAAATAACTGACTATACATACGTTTTATATATCTGTCTTCTTATGTTCACAAAATTACGGTGGGACTGTGAAGAAGCATTATTATTGTAGTGAATTATAATAAAGCGTCGTGAATTTAATTATGCCAAGCATTATACACTGTGCTTCTCATAAGGCACTTCAGTTGCTTTTATCTGCATAATAGTTGCATTGTTGAACTATCTATGTATTATATGCATTGTATATTTTATTTGGAGCTTGTGGGTAAGGCTCAAACCCTTGATTTAGTTGTCTGTTTTTATTTAATTGTTTTGCTGATAACATGTACCGAGCTGATGAGATTTCATACTAGACGAATAAAAGTTAGTGGTTTCTACTAGTACGGTTGAATCTTGATTGTATGACGTTTACTGCATGGACGATTCATTTTAGTATTGTTATTTAAATANTTAGTGGTTTCTACTAGTACGGTTGAATCTTGATTGTATGACGTTTACTGCATGGACGATTCATTTTAGTATTGTTATTTAAATACCTGTTTTATCTGGGAGGTTCATTTAGAAAAAAAACCGGTTGACGTGCCAAGTGCTGTCTCGAGTAGAAACACTGCAAACGGCAACAGTGATCAGCTGATGCTGCGTTTCATGCTTTCTAATAACACCTGAGTACATTATAATTTTATAATTGCAGAATTTACATTTACCTCTAACTTAATTACATGAAGTAATGTGCTATATTTTCAACTTTACTACAAATACTTATTTAGTTTGGGCGGTATTAATATACAACGTTCGAATTACCTTTTCTATTGTAGTAATAAGAAGAAGAATGGAAAAACACCTGTAATGTGTACACGTTTATTAGGCTACTATTAATGAATGCTGAAGTAAGGTGACCAAGATCATTATCACTAAACAGCAATTATGCAGTCAAATATTCATTTTCAAAGTGATATAATTGATTATAATAATTGATATTATAATCATAATTGCATTAAAATTTATGACCGCTTACCAATCAGCATAGGAAATTGTTGGAATTGAATCCCAATTATTTAGTGCTGTGAATCATTCATAAACAAATGCCTAAACTGTTGCCAGTAATCCCAGGAATTTTGTGTTGGATCAAGTTTCATTAGTTGCAATGAAAGTGATCGGAAGCTACACAATGAAGCAAGGTAATACAAGTTAATGTTGGACTTGGACAAGGTTGACATATGTGTGACTGTGACAGTTAAAGTGGACATGATTTTGCATGATAAACTGTAATTTAACTTTCAATGTAAATAATATTACCAGTAAATAAACGTTCTCCTTTGGTGTCCGGCGTCCGGGGTACTTCGAAGGTATATATACCTAATTGCGGCAATTATGAATCACATTAGGTTATGTTGGTTTGAGTTTGAATGATGTGAATGATTCATAATCCAAAATTGAATACTCATTCACATAATTATTATACTATGCAATTTTATTGAGCATTTTAAAATCAAAATACTTAATCTGCCCTAAAGAGTGACCAAAGTAAAAGGAAGGTGACAGATGACACGAATTCGTCTGTATTGGAAATCAAAATTGGACTCACTAGTTTAATTTCAATCAAAGAATGATGACTAGGTCAGTTATACGTCGGTAAGCATACAATCACATATCAAGATGGTTTCAATATAAATTTCGTATAGTAAGTTAAAGTTGGAGATTATTTAAAACATTTAGTACTTCTCTGAAATTCGTTGTGTAAGTGATACACAATGTATATATTTCCAAACAGCGGGGAAATGCATTCCTCCAAACCCATTGCAACGTTGATTATTGCAGTGGCAACGGCTGCTGCTGTATCCGTAAGTTAATTTTCCTT
>JAAXYX010005916.1:0-10318 GCA_036851915.1 Ptenothrix huangshanensis
GTTGGTAGCGAAACACTGCCGCTACACTGTGTAGTGCATTGAATTATGTACTCATAAAATAAAAATAAAAGTTAGATCGTATGATACAATAAATCTTTAGATCAATCACACCATAAAATTTGAAAACAGCTTCTACAAGATGGGATCAGATAAATGAGAAGTATGACTACAACCACTTTGGAGAACTACTGATGTAAGTGATACATATTTAAATAATTCAACCAAAATAACAAGACAGAAAGCAAGGTACAAATAAGCAGCTACCTACCTATAATTAACACGACAACACGAGCTTGACTGGCTTCAAAGAATCGTGATCTTCTCACTTCGCATTTGATAGTTGAATATACTTAACCATTAAGGACAAGTTGATGCTTCTGTTTCACTAATGTCACGTATCGCATCAGTAGACAATAAATAGGTACATATTCTATCTTTCAGTCCAATCACACTTCAAAGCATCTTCAAAACATAGATTATGCACGGCTAAACGGTCGACAAGTGATCCTAATGGACTCGCATTCAGTAAAATAAAAACTTGTAACAGGAATTTAATTCATACACTAGAAGTTAGGATAATCATGTATGTACAAGGGCATAATTTGGTTTTCGTTTTTCCACACCATGTTTCCTCTTCACTTCCATGTGCGTACTGTTAATGCAAAACAGTTCGACAACTGAACCTTTGTAATGTATTCCGATTACATTAACTCCATGTTCTGCTAACGAACAAGGTACGGATAGATGGTAAGATGAACACGTTTTCATTTCACTAAATGTCACTAGCAGATGTTTGACAACACATTCCGTAAGCATGCGGTCCACTGCAACGTATGTATAATTATAAAACGCTCAACTTCATGTGAAATTACAAAAGTAAAGCTTGGTTGGCAAAAAGTTCCAGCAGTGGGATGAAGCTGTGGTTCACCGTCGAATTTGTAAGACTATGTTTTAAACTTAGATCTGGATAAGGCTAATTGACTGACAAATACTAGAAGGGAATTATGTATTATTTTTCTAACACAAGCCCGTTACGGCTGTTGAAATTACGGTCGTAATAATTCCCTATAAAAATCATGTAGCCGATACTAAAAACATACCTACGTACCTAGTACAATTCAGATTACCTATCCTAAAAATAAAACCAGTTTTTGGTTTTAAAATTTGCTTGGAAAATCACACTAATAAAAGTCTAATGTATGTAACTCCGATTAGAAGTAACTAAAAGCAGACCCCTAGAATTACATGGCTCTTTTGGTATTATGCGACCTTTCCATTTACACAAGGTAAAGCCAACTTATTTTTCTAGCTGAGTGGATACTGTTTAGATGCGTTGCAAAACAATATCTTAAATTTCGGATGCTAATAGTCTAAATGGAAATTCGATCTTCGTAACGAAATACAAAATTAGTTTGGTAAGCACCAACTTCGACTTATCGATTCGGTATGTCAGAGTTTGGGTAACAACCTTTCGAGTATCTTACAGTAGTTCCGACTTTCTCTATTATGGTAAGAACGTTATTAAGCATCTGTATTTTGGAAATTTGAAAAAAACTTTTCGTAGCTCATTTATCAGATGTGGATAAAGTAGTTGGTGCACCTGTTGAATCTTCGAAAATAACAAGGATTAGCTCATTCACACAGCATTAAAAGCAATTAGGTATTTGAGTACAACAAGCCTACAGCGAGATGTTACGAAGAAGCTGGGAAATTTTTGGTAGAACCTATTCACTATAACTACAACTCCCATTCACAGCAACCAACGTTTTGTAAACATCAAAAAAAGATACTTCTTGAAGTCCATTAAGTGCTTGGTATTTAAAAATATTCAACTATGCACACCTCCAATATATTTACAGCTAAAGTAAAGATGTACGACACAAGCACATACAAGCAAAAGTAAAAGATGGTATAAAAATACAAACTCAAATCTGGTATACCTATGAAATAGCAAAGTACTTCTTCAATTTTAATAATTTTCGGTATAGGAAAGGTTGACACTTTCAATGATAAACATTTCTGTAAAAACACTAATAGTTGTAGCTAACACAGTATGTAGTAGGTACCTACGCAATCTACGCAATCTAAAATATATTATGCACGTTAAAATATAAACGCAGAATAATTGCATATATTGTCTGATACTCATCTGCCAGTTAAAATGGAATGCACAGATGCAGCCGAGGTTCGACTCTAAAAGCAAATTAAGAATATGTACACGCCTTATTATGCAGTATAATTACACAATCCTCAAATAAAAGTACGTGAGTACTTGGAAAACTATACCAATTTTAGGTAATGATGCCAAATCCAGAAGCCCCGGAGGCCTAGCTTCATATTATGTATGTACCTACATACCTACCAAGAAAAAAATAACGAAGGTGATACCTACACTAGCTTTGACATCAAAGATTTGACCTTGGCTAAATGGTCGCAAATTCAAAATTATACAAAGCAATTTTTGAATACACATGCAACGATTTCAACTACGTTTGTCTTCTTACATTTTAGATTTCTAACTTCCTAACTGGATTAGCTTTACATTTATTATAAGAAAACGGGAAAAGAACTAGAATCTGGTAGCCAGAATGTGTATACGCGAAACTACTTGTAACTAACTTCAAATTTATAGAAGATATCTGCAGCCATTATGCAAGGGCAAGAAACCTCGAACAAATCTATCGATCACGCACGTAAGTAATTTGTATAATTGTTAGACAAAAACAAAACCCACCCCGCAAATTTTTATGACTCTTAATTTGTGGACAGCACGATCACGTTATTAACATTCGAATTAATCGTGCAAAAATTAAAACGACTGTTTTAGGCTGTTCTTATGCTTGTCCAAAAAAACAAGTGCATGCTTAGAATCAGTTAAACGACAAGATTTATTGTACAAAGAATGTCTAAAGCAGTCCTGCAAACCTATATGGCAATACTAAGCCTATTCCTAACTCGCGACAAAATTACCTAGGTATTTCCAGCTACATTATAAAAACACTTAGTACTTTGTACATTAGAAATGATTAACATAACGCTCCTAGTTCATTTGGGATAGGGTGGCTTTTCTGACTCCTGTATGATGGATTCAGTTTTCGTCAAATAAAAGTAGCTATTAAAAGGTTCTTCTCGGGAAATGTCGGGAGCACTAGGACCGCTATTTGTGGTCGTTGCGGTTTTTCGTTTTGGAACTCCAGAGCCATCTTCGAATACTGTTTTCTCTGAAGTCAAAAGCTTCGACTGTACATCATGTTGATACTTTTCTGCTAATTTTTCATTGTATTCTTCGTCGACTTCGATGGGAACGTTAACAGATGCCAAATACAGGTAATCATTAAAATTTCTTAAACTTTCCTGCAAGCTTAATCTGTTATTTGTAGAATTCACTGAACCGTAATGATCAAAAGGCATTGATTCTTTCCTTTGTTGCTCATCGAAACCAAAATCTCGGGAGCTATGTAGTAACTCCGTTGCGTCAGGCATTGATGCTCTATAACCTCCGAAATTCATGGGCTTGCCACGTTTTACTCTAGGAGTTACTGGTAATAACATAGCACTACTATCCTTATGTTTATTCATATCCGGAGAATATTTGGATTGGTGGACTGAAGGAAACTTAGGCTGCGGTTGCACGGGAGATGTTTTTACACCGCTTTGACTATGAGAAGTACTGAGCAATTTTTGCTTCGGTTGTTCTCTTTTACGACTTTCTTCATCCTCATATGAAGGCGGGCTGGCGTAGCAGCACAAGTACCACAGAAGCGCAGCAAAGAACACACCCGAAACTCCCAAACAAATATACAGCCAAACGTAATGTTCAGCGATTGGTTCTGAAGACTTATGTAGCAGTTCAGGAACAGGCCGGTTTACAGAGTAATGGTCTACAACAATTGATATTTTTATAAATAATTATCCACATCATAAACCGACCATGACACCTTTGTGGATAAAGACCCCAAGGTGCATAAATAATATCTTTACAATTACGGCGGTTTGAGCTTTAAGGTAAATACACGAATTCATTACTTCGCTTAACTGATAAAATTTTTCCCCTTAAGAACGAAAACATTCTGTACTGAAAAAAATCATTTAATTCGGGAAGGGTAAATATAATACACTGATGCTGATATATAATTAACATGTTCAGGTATGTACACCTACCGAAGTAAGAATCTGTACCACAGCTCAATACAATAACTCTAGAAAATAATACATTATTAAGTCTCAAAAACTTACGAGGTTGACTGCCACGATTTCCCATATTTGCAGGCACAACGGACAACAATATCAACAATTTCACTCACACAAACACAAAGTATAACTGACAGCGTGCTAATCCGAAATCAGAAACGCAGTAAGCGTAGATAAGCTATCGTTTGCTGCTCACCGTACACAAGATCTTGTGTATGGAATAACACAGTTCAGAGACGCATTTTCGAATCAGTACATCTCACTGTTTTTCCCTGCGATGGTGAAGTAGCCACATAATGAAACTTTAAACTTCGTAAGCACTGTACACTGAAACTCATTAGGAGCACTGTCATTACCAAATAGTGCGACTACCAACACCACGATCGAAAATTTAACCAGCTTATAAAATTTTCTGTGGTACCTAATTACACAGGATGATTCATGAGCGACGAACGATAATGCAAATGACACGAATGAAATAAAAAGGATTCTCAAGCCAGCTATGAGCACAACGCTATAAAAATTAACTAGCTTTGTGCAGGGTCATATTTCCAGTGCATATCTAAAGTTCGGGCACCTTACATGAGTTCTGTTTTCCTCGTTCACTTCACCAGGTCTCAAATATCGAGCTCATTTCCTGTCTTTATTGGACATTCTAAGAATAAACCAACTGTACTAAACCTTTACACAACAACGGAGTACATACTTATACTATTTTATCATTCCGCTAGCACAGTGTATGGGAAAGTCGACTACAAAAGTAAGAAAGTAAGAAATGTAGTCAATGAAGATACATAGTAGATAGGTACATTATGTACAATTTTAAGCAACATACTGGTCTGGTGATACGAGCACCAAGTGACACTCAATCTGTAATTCCTTTATAATAATTACGATATCTGCATATATGTCTGCGGTTGACATTGTTATAAGGCATTCTGATCTACTTAATTCCCATACATCGTAGTAACTTAAGGAAAGGGTGAATTAAATTCATAGCCTATAAGTGAAGAAACAAATTCCAACTTGCTTTAAAATCATAAATATACATCATAATAAATTATACCTTATAATAACCCTTTTTGGAAAATCTAAGATAAGACTTACTGTAAACAAACTATTCATGGTTCTCTGTTTTTCAATACACTGGTGAATAGTTCCATATTGCATAATCTATTGGAACCTTTTCCCTTACAACAACTATCTGTACATACATATCTGTTTCTGTGCCAAGTTGCCAAGAAGCAAAAATACAAACAATGAATGCTTTGCGACTTGTAATACAGCACCTCTGGCTTACAGAAACCTACTGCCATACAGACACGGGTTTCCTGTACACAGAACCACGAGATATCGATTCCCCATCCTAGGATCCTTCCCACAAGATCAAGAAGCTTGAAAACTCACAGAGCACCACAACAACTAAATAATCACTAACGTATTTTACTTTAGGATAATAACAGCAAACCTAACAACTATTATTACAGACAGTACAATTTTCTAATCTTAAAATAAAGGGGAAGAATAAATAGGTATTGAGTACTATTATAAAAGGAATAACAATTTATTCGGTCAATATGTATACCCACGTTTTATACTACGATGAAATCAACTTCATACTGCGTACTATTTGAATGTAGACGCAGTTTTACAAGCGCAGGTACAAATAAACCCTACCACGATGATGCAACTCAAGTTTGGTGCTATTTCGATGCTCTCACTATTTTTGGTATAAACATGTTAATGCAATAAATGCAGCAGTAATGTTCACAATTAAAAACAATTTTACTCTCCTTCTTTCATAGCTAATTTTTTCAACCACGTTCGCTACGTACTATTGTATGTACATTAGTGAATGATATTATTATGTTAGCATTACGTGGTTCTATTCAGATATATAATCATCACCTTTATGGATTAAATTACTTTAAATAGTACATAGGAAGTGCATTTAAACTACATTAACCAACACTTAAAAATGTTTTGTAATGTATACTGAGTCGTGAGGCTATTACAGTTGTGTAAAAGTGACTTAATAAAGTTTTTCTCTCTATATTTTACTCCCTACTTGTTTCCATTACATGCAATACACAACAGCTATTACAAATATGTATGCATACTAAGCTGTATGAACACGGTGGAGAGGGTTTGAAGCTAATCCAACAGAAAAATCTGTTTTACCGTAAAATTGCACTTAATTGCGCAATCATTTGGTTACACTCACCACTTTTAAGCATTCGGTCACACTAATCAATCAGACAAAATTTCAGGGACAGCGATTCAAAAAGTCAGTTCCAGAAGGCCACGCAATAGATCTTAGTAAAAATGCTGCTCCGAATCTCTCACCAACATAAAATTACCTACCGTAAAACCTCTAATTATAGCCCGGACTACCATTGTAAATATTTACTTTTCTTCCTTGTCATCGTAATGCTTAAGCATAGGATTTGACCCGACTAACCAAGGAGGCAGGCTATATTTAGAGGTTTTACGGTACCCATATGTTTACCAAATATCGTAAAAACGAAAACCTTTTTCATATTTTCAACAGTGCCTCATTCAATATTCCGCTTATATGACACTTGGGTAGTTCAACATTCTTTTCGACAACATGAATTCAAAATGGCACCCACAGGAACAAAGCAATTACATAATATGAAGCATAAAGGCAGATAACGAAAATCCCTAAATTGTATCAAAGATGAAATCTGATAATCAAGTTAGCCAAAATGGGAAATGATAACCCAATGAAAACATTCCTTTGAGTCGCAGAAGCGATTTACGGATTTACAAAAGGCAATTTACGTTAAATGCACCAAATAAAGCAGCTCTCCATGCCAATACCAAGAAGCAAACAATTTAAAAAAAAACAATTTCTTGCTTACCGATAAGAGATTCGTCAGGGTCGTGAGGAGCGACTGATAGTCTTGTTAGAAGGCGGAACAGCATAGGTAAAATGTCAACATTCTCGGACGTTCGACGAAAGGAAGGCAAACAAGACTTCCGTAGCAATCCCCAAATTCTCATCAAAACAATTAACTCTCGTAGGGCACCAACAGCTTTAGAATCTCGGCAAACTTCCCACTGTCAAACCAAAGACATAATTTTATTGATTACTATCTACTGTATATGCTTACCATAGCCTGAAACCCCTATGTCTGTAGTGACCGGAGACCCCCCCTGGCAACTTTTTTTTAACATTGCAAGGGTAAGACCCCCCTCAAAATTTTGAAAAATTTAACATTGGAAGAATAGGCGGAGACCCTCCCTAGAACCAAGAAGGGTTTCAGGGTATGATGCTTACATAATATCAGTAAGAAAACCTTAAACGTATGTAAACGCTTAAACAGCTTTGATAATTACTTTAACTTATTTACTTTAGAGTTCCTTTTAGTTATTTGTAACACACAAAATTAAGGCATTATTGAGGACACAACTAAAAAATAAGAAAATAACAACTTTGTGACACACACAATATCAACTTAAATCAATCAAAATAAGCCCAGTCAGCCAGTCAAAGTGTACGGAATAATATGCTTACCCCAGGGGCACGTGAGTGCCTCAAATCAGGAAGGGTTGCTAGTAACTTCAAGGCCAAGTCTGCACACCACTGTAGTAATGGCTGCAGAGACTGAAGTGTGGCAGCTTCCACAGTGTACTCCTTTGCCTCCAAATGAATTAGGGCTTGATCAACATCGATCAAGGATTCACCCTTTGAGCTCAAAAGTGCTGAATATATTTAAACGATAGCATAGTTCAATATCCAAGTAGCGTTTTATAACAAAAAGGTAGACATAATAGGTACATATGCAACAACATTCTAAAATGCAAAGAAATAAGCCAATAGCTAGTTTAACTAAACTGACCGTAAACTTACCAGATAGAGATTCCGCAAGGACCTTTATCTATAGATGACAATCCGCTAGGACGTAATAAAGCTTTCAAAGCTCCAGACACTAAATTTAGCGTTAGTAGTGTTTGCTGATCATTACTTCGAGCACATCCTCCGACAGCAAGTCTGGAAAAATATATTTGATAGGTAATATTTATAAATCATTTAATTAAATTTTACGATCGAATTTAGTAGGTAACTTAAATAGAAGATTTACTTTTTACCTGTAAAGAGCGGCTTTGGTAACAAGGATTTTTACATTATAATAGCACTGCACGGGGGGAGGCTGTCTCGCAAATGTCTCGCTTAACCGATCAACTATATTTTCAATTAAACACTGACGTAAGCACATCAGAACATCCCAAGGATCAAATCCGCCCATCATGCTGAGCTCGATTAGCGAAGTAGCCGCACCTAACATTGCAATAATGAAATTCGAATGAAGGTTGATTGAACTTTTAAATGACTGATTCCTTTTGTACCGAACGTCGAAATTATTTTATTGACTTACTTGCGTCTATGTTAGAATGCATTTTGTAAACATTAAAAACTGAATTGGCGTTCAAAGCCACAAGTATCGATCCACTCCAAGAAAACTGCATAGAAACATAAACAGGAGGTAGCTGAAGAATATTTAGCTTCAGTTGTTTAGCATCGGGCGGCTCATCTCGCTCTCGTTTCATTGTAGAATAAAAACTGCGACCATTGACCATTCCCATCTGTAATTCAAGGCACAAAATCAAAATCGACTCCCTTTTAACCATCTCCCAAAGTCACAATAATTTTGAACTAATATTGTACACTTTGGTTTATTTCAATTGAGCTCGAAAGGGTACGTAAAGGCATATATCACCAGATAAACTAGTAAATGCAGCGAATCATCGAAACAACATCGTGCCTACATGCCCATGACTTAAACATAGCAAGAATCAATTTCACTCTTGAGCTTAGTCAACCATGAAGGACTACAGTCGGGCAGAGAAATTTAAAGAAAGTAAGGAACAAAATGATGTTGTCAGCAACCTTATAATCATACGAGCATGTGAGTGTTTTCATGACATTCGTGCTCACCTTGCAAGCTCCACAAACTATATTATTTACACCTGTCTGTACAAATAAATTACTAGACTGAACACAAAAAATACATTTATCTAACCTGCTGTAAATTGTCGTATCGCACAAGGTGGATGGCACCACTTGATAGTGAAACTGCCACCAACGCCTGTGTCACCATGTTCACACTTTGGTTATGGTTTTGCTGAGTAGAAGATGAAATTGTAGATGCTGTGGTAATGGGTAACGCTACAGTGCACAACTCTTCAATTCCGGAGCTAAACTGTGTTTGAGCCGATTGCTGCCATCGCTGTAATAATAAATCAATTTTATTATTCAATGATTGCACTTTTGTCATACAATACCTTCGAAATGCAACATGAGTTTTAGGTGAAAGTTAATTTACCTTAATTCATATCCTAATTTATTACAAAAGTTAAAACGATTTATTGAAACAAAGACATAAAAAGCCTACAACTTGCAGTTCATCAAAAAGCAAGATACGAGACAACAAAAATTGTTCTGCCTCTGACCACGCTTCAGTTTATTCAGAAGCATGAACTACGTAACCGCTTTTACGTAATTACACCGAGAATGCCTGAAATTTCTTATAATGTCATCTGTTACATATAAATTTTTTCATGAACTTGTTTTTTCGCGATAGGAAAACTAATATAGGTACATTTGGTAGGCATCAATGTTGAAATGAGAAGCATCACTAGTAGAATTACATATGTATACACGTTTTAAAAATAAAAATACAATTCGTTACGTCTGGATAGCATAATAAGCAATAAAAATAAACGCAAGCAGTTACTTTAGGTATTATCCGCGAACCCAGAAATATAATTTCATTTTAATCAATTTTACGTCCACAATAATAAATTACGAAGAACGGAAGGCAGGTAGTTACTTATAATTCTAAATTGCATTCTTATATTTTTCATCATTGTACTTCACCACGCAGCACATTACGGAATTCTCTAATAAACTTCAATGTATAATGGCATTGCGTAGGCAAGTATAAGGATGATAATTCATTTGGCAGTTCCAAAATAATCTTTTTGCAGTTACGAGATATTTATATATATATAAAGACAACTTTATTTAACAAAATAAACTTGACACTGTCCTCCAACAAGGATAGCCTAAATAGACTCAGTATACGTGACATAATCTTGT